>PVIY010052533.1:0-15149 GCA_004026745.1 Myrmecophaga tridactyla
GTTTATTTGGTACAAAATTTATATTTTGACTAGTGCATTTCCTATTTAATTTATATGGACCGTTTAATTGAACACCTTAAGTACATGGAAACTTGAATAGGGTATGAGATTTTGTAGTTTTGTCCAGTGTGATGCCCCAGTAAATACCAGAGTGATTTAAACAGTGAATAAAGAAGTATTTGCAAAGTCCCCTTGAGGGAATGGCGAAAAAGGGGGGGAAATGCAACCTCCCCATTTGGAGAATTCTTGATATTCTCACAAGCAGTGGGGACAACCAAATCAATAGGTCGAGCCCTTGATCTTGGGGTTTGTTCATATGTAACTTATCCCCGCAAAGGATAGGTTAAGTTTACTTAAAATGAGGCCTAAGAGTCACCCCAGAGAACCTCTTTTGTTGCTCAGATGTGGCCTATCTCTCTCAGCCAAAATGGCAAAAAAAACTCACTGCCCTCCCCCTCTCTACATAGGATCTGACTCCCAGGAGCGTGGACCTCCCTGGCAATGTGGGACAGAAATCCTAGAATGACCTGGGACTCAGCATCAAGGGATTGGGAAAACCTTTTCGACTGAAAGGGGGAAAAGAGAAATGAGACAAAATAAAGTGCCAATGGCTGAGAGATTTCTAACAGAGTTGAGAGGTTATCCTGGAGGTTATTCTTATGCATTATATAGATACCCCCTTTTTAGCTTAAGGTGTTTGAGAGTGGCTAGAGGGAACTGCCTGAAACTGTAGAGCTGTACTACAGTAACCATGTTTCTTGAAGATGACTGTATAATGATATAGCTTTCAGTGTGACCATGTGACTATGAAAACCTTGTGTCTGATGCTCCTTTTATCTACGATATGGACAGATGAGTAAAACATATAGATTAAAAATAAATAAATAGGGGGAGCAAATGTTAAAATAAATTGAGTAGATTGAAATACTAGTGATCAATGAAAGGGAGTGGTAAAGAGTATAGGAAAAAAATAGGGGGAACAAAGGTTGAAATATATTGGGTAGATGGAAATACTAGTGGTCAATGAGAGGGAGGGGTAAGGCATATGGTATATATGAATTTTTTCTTTTTATTTCTTTTTCTGGAGTAATACAAATGTTCTAAGAAATGATTATGGTGATGAACATACAACTATGTGATGATATTGTGAGCCACTGATTGTACACCATGTATGGAATGTTTGTATGTTAAGAATGTTCATGTTTGTATGTTGTTTTGTTTTGTCAATAAAATTTTTTTTTAAAAAGCCATTCCATTTCTGGTATATCACATCTGGCAGCTTGCAAACTGGAATACCTCCCCTTTTCCTTTTTCCCTTTTCACTGAGTAAGAGTTAAAGCAGCCATCTTAGATTACAAGAAGCAGCCATTTTAGACTAGAAGCCACGAGTTTAGGATGAGTTATGAATGGTAAAACAACAAGATAGGAATGTGGGTCCTCGACACCACAGAGCTGCCATATTAGCCCTGGAGGGCTTAAATTCAAATTGTGACACAGATAGAAATAAACTTCTTTCATATTGATTTGGATCTTTGTTAGAACATCTCAATCTTGAATCCTAATTAATGCATGTTTATGATCAAGTAGCACTGTTCATTATATTGCAACTATTTGTCTTAGTCATTCTTTTTATGAAAAATAGCTAATCAGCAATAATAATGATAATTATAATAATATCAGCAAATAATAACATGTAGCTACTCTTTACTATAATCCAAGGGCTGCAAGTTCAACTAAGCCTCACAGAACCTGGAACAGGAAATAGAGAAGCCACCAGCAGCTAACATTTTCTCTTCTCTGCTTCTGCAAACCAGTTTTCTCTACTTTGCTTGGTATATGGCCAAATATGACTAACTGGCCCTAACTGTACATCATTTCCTAAAAGAGACAGACCAGGATTTCAGTTCTAATTTCAGAGTTTCCAGGATAGGGAACTTGAACCAGCTTTGGCTAGGGTCCACTTCGAATTAATCAACCCATAGAAAAAGGTTGGTGTTGACTCTTTAGACAACGTATCTAGTATTAGATAATCAAGATCTAATACTTGACTAAATCCCAACCAAAACCATTCCTTCCAATATTAAAGAATAACTAGGGCATTATATAAAATTCTGCAAAGGTTCTATGCATTAGGGTAACTTTCCAGAAACTACAACCTCCAGATGGGTTCCTGCACCAGATAAGTCCTGAAATGCAGAGGGGGCCAGCCTTTCCAGAACATCAGCTAGCTCCATCCCCCTATCCCATATTATCGATACCCCTTCCAACATGAAAAAATTAGACTAGGCATAGCTCAAATAACCCTAAAGAGTGGGAGAAAGATCAAAGGTGATGGTAGAGTTATACAGAAAAGGTAGGGTTTAACAAATGAGTACGAGTGCTGAATTATTATATTGATATTTTAGTTTCCAGTACCTTAAAGCAGCTAGAAATAAAAACTTAGAATTGTGGAATTGTAACCTATACAAAACTCTGAAATCTGTTCTACAATTAATTGCTGCAACGTACTTCGAAATTTATTGCTTTTTTGTATATATGCTTTTTTCACAAAAAAGAAACAAAAGAGAGGAAGAATATAACAGAGAAGATAGGATTTAACAAATGAGTATGACTGCTGAGTCATTATATTGATTTTTTTTTTTTTGGTTTCCAGTGTCTTGGAGCAGCTAGAATAAAAAATAAAATACATGTGGAACTGTAACCCATATGAAACTTTAAAGTCTGTTCTATAACTACTTGTTAAAATGCACTTGGAAATGTATTGCTTTTTTGTATATATGTTATACTTCACAATTTAAAAAAAAATTTTTAAAGATCTAATACTTGATTACTTTACATGTTCCTATTTTCTGTACTATACTTCATGGCTAAAGCTGTGGAGAAATAGGAACTCCCATTCATTGTTAATGGAAATTGGTACAACTGTTGTGAAGGAAAATTTGGCAAAATCTAACAAACCACATATGTGTTTATCTTTTAACCCAGCAATTGCAATTCCAGGAATTTGTCCCAAGAATACACCTTCAATAATATGAATATGCACAAAATTGTTCATTGCAGCATTGTTTGTAGTTGAAATCTAAATGCCCAAATATAAGAGAGTAATTAAACAGTGGTAATTCACACAGTAGAGTGCTATGCAACTGTAAAAATAATAAGGATGATCTCTGTAAACTGATATGGAGGAATTTCCTGAATATATTTTTAAGTAAAAAAAGAAAAGTACAAAAGAGTATCTATGACAGCAGCTCTCAGATTGTGTTTCCCACACCTGGGGGTGCCTGAGACATGATCAACTGGTCCATTAGGCTAAAACTATTTTCCTCATAATACCAAGACATTCTTTACCTCTCTCACTGTGACATTTTTACTCATGGTGCAAGCTGCTGGCACCTCAGAACAAATAAAGGCAGTACCAAGTATTCTGTACTGCTACACACTCACAGTAAATCCATGACAATCTCACTTAAAATGTCTTGATGGGAAGATTAAGGGAAGATGGCAGAGTAGGAAGCTCCAGGAAGCAGTCCCTCTACCAGAACAACTTATAAAAGGGCAAGAAGTGTGTTAATAGTAGGAGACTTAAATACACCACTCTCAATAAGAGATTGAACATCTAGACAGAAGATCAAAAAGGAAACAGTAGACTTGAATGATACTCTAAACCAGCAAGACTAGCAGATATATATGAAACACTTATAAGATACATTCTTCTTGAGCGCACATGGATTACTCTCTACGATAGACCATATTTTTGGTAACCAAAGAAGTGTCAGTTAATTTTAAAAATATTGAAATCATACCGTGTATCTTCTCAGACCACAATGGAATGAAGTTAGAAATCAATAACAGGGAGAAATGGGACATTCACAAATATGTGGGAATTAAACAACACACTCTTAAACAATGAATGGGTTAGAGTAGAAATCACAAGGGAAATTAGAAAATACTTTGAAATGTATGAAAATGAACACACAGTATACTAAAACTTATGGGAGGCAGCAAAGGCAGTGGTGAAAGGGAAATTTATAGCTCTAAATGCTTACATTAAAAAAGAAGAAAGGGTGGTGAGACAGTGACTCAGTGGCAGAATTCTTGTCTGCCATGCCGGAGACCCAGGTTAGATTCCCGGTGCCTGCCCATGCAAAAGAAAAAAAGGAAGAAAGATTTTAAATCAGAAACCTAACCCCAAAACTAGAAGAACTAGAAAATGAAGAGCAAGCTAAACTCAAAGCAAACAGAAAGAAGGAAGATTAGAGTGAAGATAAATGAAATAGAGAATTAAAAAACAGAGAAAAGCAACCAATCTAAAAGTGGTTCTTTGAAAAGATCAATAAAATTAACAACTACATCTATATAAACAATTGTATATATAGATAGATACAGATATATAAACTGTTAACATCCTACCTAATGGTGACTGTCTGAAAGCTTTCCCTCTTAGATCAGGATTAAGACAAGGACGTCCACCATGAACACTGTTACTCAGCACTGTCCCAGAAATTCTAGCCAGAACAATTAGGCAAGAAAAAGAAATAAAAGGCATCTAAATTGGAAAATAAGGAGGAGAACTTTCTCCATTGGCAGATGACACGATCTTACATGCAGAAAATGCTGAAAAATCCACAACAAAGCTCCTAGAGCTAATAAATGAATTCAGCAAAGTGGCAGGGTACATCAATACCCCAAAATCAGTGGTGTTTCCAAAGAGTAGCAATGAACAATCAGAAGACGAAATCAAGAAAAATTCCCTTTACAATACCAACTAAAATAATCGATTATCTAGGAATAGATAATAGGAAGAAGGAGAAATGTGAATCCAGCTGTCTTCTATTAAAGCAGATATTAATGAGAGTTGCAAAAATATAAAACAATACCATTCTTCTTTTTGTTGTTGTTGTTCTCAATTAGCAAAATATAAATCTGCCCAGTACACTGGGTAAGAACATTACATCAATGTTTTACATCAACGTTAATTTCCTAATTTTGATTATTGCTTATGTAAGAGAATGCCTTTGTTTTAGAAAAAACATACTGATGTATTTAGAGCTCAAGGGAAAACATATCTGTGACTTATTCTTATACAACTCAGAAGAAATAACATATATATGGAAAATGATTATATATATGTATATATATGTGTGTGTGTATATCAGTGTGTGTGTGTGCATGTACACATGTGGGCATATATAAAAAATGAGAAACCAAATCTGGTAGAATGTGGACAATTTTGGTGGTGAAGAGTATATGGGGTTTCTTTGCACTATTCTTACAGCTTTTCTGTAAAATTGAAACTATTTTAAAATTAAAAATTACAAAAGTAAATGAGGGTTAACAGCACCAGGTTTATACTTCAACAACATAATGGCTCTCTTTCCCCATCCCGGGACTGATGACAAAATGTAGCTGCATTCTACAAAAACATTTAGGAGCAGTCCCTTCCCCCACCAGAGATATTCTAACGTCTTGCCAATCAAAGCGAGAAAGAGCTTTTTAAAATACTAGTTATGATCTGGCTCAAGAGGTGATTTCACGCACTACAGTTATTTGCCGATGGTCTGCTTGCAGTGTGACACTTCCCAGGAGGTTATGCTGAGTAACCCTGAGAAATCAAGAATTTTGCAAGCCCTTATCTTCCACACCCTTTGACCTATACAGTGTGATGAGGAAAAGTAAAGCAGAGTAAAATAGCTGACTTAAACAGTCTAAATTCTAGTGTGGGTCTGGACTGAAGTGGGTTCACTTTCTCATCTAGGTTATTCAATACTCATGAATTTTTCATAGTACAAACAGTGATAAAATGTCTTCTATATTTCAAATGTGTGTACTAACCTGTATAGCATCAAACACAAAGGCACTGTAAATCTAGACTTATTTTTAGAAACTTAAACTGACACGTGAAAAGTCATTTCCCTTTTCACAGGTAAAATGGCATTTTAGGCCTTTAATATTTTAAAAACCCTATTAACCAGACTTTTTGCCTCTAATTCATCCTAGAGAAAACTATAAATTCCATATTCCCAAAGTGTTCCCCAATACAGTCACTATTTCCTACAGAAAAAGGCCTGGATCCCACTTCAATCTAGTGATCTAACCTCAGTACACCTTTTGAGGCTCATCATCCACTCTCTTCTGTACTTCCCAAATTAGATTACAAAACCTTAGAATAAATCCCCAAAAGAACTATTGGGTCAACCAGTAAGCCCATTTGCAAGACTTGGATATGCATTGAGGAAATGCTGTCTCACTAGATTTGAACAAAAGGCTTCCTTTTCCCCAAACCCTTACCAATACTGCTTCCTTCAATTTAGGAAGTTCACTGAACTTCTACTTCTCTTTTATCTCTCCTTAACTCCTGAATGGTTTACCTACTGCCAGTCTACTTATTTTATTTTCACACCAACCATCCTAATCTTTTCAAAGAGTGAGTTCTGAGAAATATTTATCAATGTTTGCCAAATGAATACTATCACTACTTTAGCTCACAAATAGAATCTTTAATTGTATCAAGAACCCAGTGACAAAGATAGGCAATTTTTTTTACTTAAAAAAAAATGCTTGTTTCTTTCTTTTTTCCTGTTTTTTGGTGCAGGGTCCGGGAATCGAACCCGGGTCTCCCACATGCAAGGTGAGTATTCTACCACTGAATCACCTGTGCACCCTTGCTTGTTTTCTTTTTATGATGATAAAAGTAAGAAAGTACAAACTCATTGCAGAAAACTCGCAAAAGACTGAAAAGAGTAAGGAGGTATAATTCCACAACTCACATTTAGGCATTATTTATATTCAGGGTGATAGTCAAACTTGGTCCAGTATAAGTCTAATTCTAGAAAATAATTACACAATTTTATTTATGTCTTATTTTGTTTTGATGGACATTAAAATAATGTCTGGATGGACTTAGATTAGAGTGTAAAGCTAGAAGCCCCCAGATTAAATAAAATTGATCCTCAATTTCCTTAATCCAGAAGAGTACAATCTCTTTTTTTCAAGTCCTCCAAACCTTCTCAGCTTTATTTCTCAAGAACAATTGATAACTGGGATGACTGTTCTGTGTGATCTCTTACCTTACAGCTCATTGATAAGGAATAAGGAATGAGTGTAAACTTCCCATTCCAGTATTTTAAGTGTTTTTTTTCTTCCTAGTTTAGACCATTTTTACTAGGTAAAGAGTCACTAGCAATAATTTAAATAAATTTTATTAACTTCACTTGAAGTCGAACGATAAAAAATTTATTTTTTTCATGAAATAATGTGTAGTTTGTATTTTCAATGTGGAAGTAGCTTTGTTATAATTGGTAAAATGAGATGAATTTAGGGGAATGAATAAGAAATGGGAAGAGAAAGTGTATGTTGAAGTGATATTAGAGAGGAAACCTTTAAAAAACATTAGCGCAAAGTATGAAAAAAGAGGTTATTTTGTGAACTGGATTTCAAAGCTATGGGAGTATGTAGAACGGATTGTATTTCAGATGGGGGTGGGGTAGGGTTGTCAAAAATGCTTCTTAGAGATTTGACAAAATGATAACAGAAGGCAGAGCATTACAGAATCACTACTCCATTTGGAAAATGCACTTTGTGATCAGACAAATCAGATGTGACAAGTGACTAATCAAGTAGACGTTTGTGTAGATTTTGCTCGCTCCTTTCCCATGAAGAACTGGTAGGATGAATACACCATTTTATTAGTTGAAAGCAGTGAACACAACTCAAGAAATAAAGACCCCATTTTTTAAACACTTGTTTTGCTGAATTTGTTTGTTTTTAAAGCAAACAGGATTCTTGTTAAGCAAAAAATATTAATGACTAATCACAGATTTGTGACTGTCAATCAGGGGTAGTATGTGCAAGAATTATGAAAGAAAAAGAGAGGGAGGAAGGGGAAGGGAGGAAGAAGGGGGAAAGGGGGAGGGAGAAAAGAAAGAATAGAGAGAGGGAGGAAAGAAGGAAGGAAGGCAGGCAAACAGGGAGAAAAGGTGAAGAGGAAGGGCAGGCTTTCAAATAAGCTATCTAAAATTCTCCTACTTTTTTCCAAGCAGGAGAAAATGGTCAGGGTGCTATGTTTTAAACTTTGTTGAATAGTTTTTAAAACTTTAGAACACTAAAGGCCTGCTGGTGTTACCATCTAGCTGTTCCTGTTGAAAACAACTCCAAACTAGATGTATCACGTCCTTCTAGACTTTACCTTCCCTATTCCTGCCCTATACACACACACACCAGTGTGTAAGAAGGAAATAATTAGCCTTTATGTAATTTATAACCATTAATTAATTTTTAAAAAATGATTTTGCATGGAACTATTAAACTTTATGACCAGGGAAACCCCTGATACTGTGTCAAACATTAGGGACACCCAAATCAATAGGCCAAGCTCTTGAGGCTTACTCTTGTGAAGCTTATGCATGTAACTACGAAGCTTAGCCGAACTATAGGTATGCCTAAGAGTTACTTCTGGAGAACCTCTTTTGCTCAGATGTGGCCTCAGTCTATCTACATCCAATTCTGCAAGTGAAATCATTGCCCTCCCCCCTACATGGGACATGACATCCAGGGGTGAAAGTCTCCTAGGTGACATGGGAGACGACTCCCAGGGATGAGCCCAGCCCTGGTAGTGTGGGATCAACAAAGTCAACCTGACCAAAAGGGGGAAAAGAAGTATAACAAATAAGGTAACAGTGGCTGAGAGAGTTCAGATAGAGCCGAGAGGCTACTCTGGAAGTCATTCTATTGCAAGCTTCAGTTAGACATTATTACCTATCATAACTTGCCAAAGCCCAACCAAAACCTTTCCAGCCAATCCTAAAGAACACCTAGAGCAATATATAAGATTCTACAAAGGTCCCATGTACTAGGATAACTTTCCAGAAACCTAAAACCTCCAGATGGGTCCCTGGACCAGATAAGTCCTGAAACCTAGAGGGGCCAGTCTTTCTAGAGCATCAGCTACCCCATATTATCTCCCTACCTTGTATTATCGACAGCCTCTTCCAGTATGAAAATGAAATTTCATACAATATGAAATAGTATTTCTACCCATAGAAATACCAAAGGTAGGAGAAAGGTCAAAGGTGATGGTGGAGTTATACAGAGAAGGTAGGGTTTAACAGATGAGCATGATTGCTGAATCATTATATTGATACTTATTTTAGTCTCCAGTATCTTAGAGCAGCTAGAAGTAAAAACCTAAAATTGTGGAATTGTAACCCATACCAAACTCTGAAATCTGTTCTAAAACTAATTGCAGTGCTGTGCTTTGAAATTTATTGTTTTTTAAAATAAATGTTATTTTTTATGAAAAAAGTCAATTGTGATAATAAAAATATATATATATATATTCCTTCTGGCCTCCTATAGTCTAGAGCAGCTAGAAGGAAAAATCTGAGCGGTTCATATGGTAGCTCATAACAAACTCTGGGATCGGTCCTGAAACTACTTATTGAAGAGTACTTTGAAAATTGTTGCTTTTTTTCTTTGCTTTGTATATATGTTATATTATACCATTTAAAAAGTTAAAAAAAAAAAAGATTTTGTGCCTTTAGTCAACAATGCAAAACAATGTTTCTAGACATCTCAAAGTGAGATCCTGACTTGGTGAACATGTTTCCTATACCAAAAATAAAACATTCACCACCAAAAAACAAAAAAAAAAACAGGCACATTAGTTTGACAAGTTCAAATAGAAGAAGTGGAAGAAAATATTTGTGAACTGTCCAAAAGAGAAAATTTACCACAATATTGGTCTAAAACAGGCTAACAGAACTTAGGGCCTTAAAGTATCACCTAAAGATAAACTGTAATCCTTCTCTCTGACAAGAAGAAAATGTTTAACCATAGGAACAGAAAGGAGGTGGGGGGAAGGGGAGACAAAAGGGCATAATTCTGGGACTTTTAAGCCCCACTAATAAAGAAACCATTTGACAGGGCAAGTAAGGATTTACTGACTGGGAAAGCTGGAACATTAACTATAAGAGCTTACTCAGAAATGATACGATGTACAGGATTTGCTTGAAAATAACAGAGGACAGAGGACGTGGGGGCGGGGGGCGGATATAGATGCACAAGAGTAGCCATGAGTTGGTAATTGTTAAACCCAGGTAATGGCTATGTAGGGATTTATTCTACTAGGAGCCACACAACTGGATATGTTTAAAATTTTACATAATAAAAAGTAGCCAAATAAAGGGGAAGGAGAGACAAAAGTATGGAATCATTTAGGCATTTATTTCATCTCAGAAAAGGAGTCCTGCTAATTTACTCCTGTAAATGTGTTGTTGAGGAAAAATAAGTAGCACATAAATTAAAATAAATATAGTTAAATCAATAGCAACTAATAAAATTAAATAAAAATATAAACTAAATAAAACAAATGTACCTCAGTAGCTTGGAAATGAATAAGTTTGCCTCCCATTTCAGGTAATATGGAAGAATGGTTTTGGTTTCTACCTGGTGTTCCACAGGACCTGATGAACACTTTAGGAGAGTGCCTTTTTACAAATAAGCCACTAAAACAGGAAGCCTTTGTTGAAATGCTCCATGACTTTCAGGGGATGTGCTAACTCCATCCACACACTGGCAGAATTCATTTTGGGGAAAAGCATCTTGCTCTACTTTTTTTTTTTTTTTTTTTCCTTGCTCTATTTGTACATGTTGTAATATTTTACTAAAATTTCTATAAAAATTATCTGAATGAGGATTGAATTTCCAGTTGGGCAGATTTGGTCATCCAGTCCAACAGTGTAAATGGTCTGACAGCCTTTGCTATTATTTCTTGTAAATGGCAATGAATAATTAGCTCTCAGAATATTATTGAGGGTTATTCATACCTGCTGATGATTAGCCACTTAGGGCTCGTGGGCTGTGGAGCCAAACTTAAAGGGCCCTGCATACAACTCTGTCCTATTTTAGATCCCTGCTCAGGTTTTTATATAGGATTTGTAAACATCCCTTCCAAGACACACTTGAACAAAACCTAGATATTCAACAATTGGGGATTGGCACATAAATTATACCCATAGTTACGATGAGTTATAATTCAGTCACTGAGAATGATGATGCAGCCCCCTATGGCAGGTCATGACTGGCTTTATGCCTTCTCCAGCCTCACTCCAGGTCCCACTATCCCTGTCCCAGCACTTAAGCATCCCAGCCCTTAGTTCCTCAGTGAGCTCCTCCCTTCACCTGCGGTCCAGGCGGTGGAGTCTGCCTGTCGGGATGCTCTGACACTCCCTCTCCCTTCAGTCATCTCACTCATCCTTCAATTCAGGAGTGACTTGATCCCAAAGCTCAAACAGTATAATACAATAAAGGTATATGAGGAGAAGGCCTCTTCCTCTCTCTCTCTAAGCCCAATTCTGCAAGTAAAATCATTACCACCACCACCACCACCACCACTCCCTGACAATGTGGGACATGACTCCCTGGGATGAGCCTAGCCCTGGCACTGTGGAATTGACAATGCCATCCTGACTAAAAGGGGGAAAAGAAGTATAACAAATAAGGTATCAGTGGCTAAGAGCGTTCAAATAGAGTCAAGGGACTATTCTGGAGGCTGCTCTTATGCTAGCTTCAGTTAGATATTGCTAATTACCAGAGTTTCCCAAATCCCAGCCAAAACCATTCCTGCCAACCCCAAAAAGACCTAGGGCTTTATGTGAGGTTCTACAAAGGTCCCATGCATTCTGATTACTTTCCAAAAACCTGCAACCTCCAGGTGGTTCCGAGGCCACATAAGTCTTGAAACTCAGAGGGGTCATCCTCTTCATCCTCCCGTTCTTTATTATCAACCACAATTTTCAACATGACATAGTTAGAATGGGCTTAGCCCAAGTACCCCTTAAGATTGGTAGAAGGATCAAGGGAGAAGGAGGATTTATAACAGAGCAGAGAGAATTTAACAAATGAGAATGACTGCTGGATCATTATTTTGATATTTCTTTTCAGTGTCTTAGAATAGCTAGAAGGAAAAACCTAGAATTGTGGAATGGTGACCCACACCAAACTCTGAAATCTGTTCTATAACTACTTGTTACAATGCACTTTGAAATTTATTGCTTTTATATATATATATATAGTATTTCACTATAAAAAATATACTTTTAAAAGGCCTCTGTACCCCAAATATTCCATTCCCTTTTCCCTTCCCTCCCTTCAAAGATAGTCATTGTTAGTATTTTCTTGAGTATTAGTCCAATAAAATATAGGCATAACAAATTTTATACAAAGAGATAATAATGTAGCATTCTATACCTTTCTTTTTTAAACTTATCAACATGCTATTAATCTTTCCATATTAGTTCAATCTGACTCACTTCATTGCTGCAATGACTAAAAAAATAATAATCCAGTGTAAGACAGACATCGCATTTAAGCAATTTCCTGTTGGTGATTATTTAGATCTACAGCTTTTGTTATTTTTTTAAAAAAAATACTGTGATATGAAATCTGTGCACACAGATGGAAATATATTGTAGGAAAAATTCCTGGACAAAAAGGTGCAGACATTTTTAATTTCAATGGGCACTATCATTTTTCTTCAATTTACCCCACCACCAAATTTTACACCTACTACCAAATTTATACTACCTCATAGTGTTGAACAGTTCCTAATTCCTCAAAGAGCTACAGCCTGCAGGCTTGCCAATTTGGGGTATTATGAAACTTTTAATGTTTGCCAATTAGATGAAAGTTTCTATCTTTTAAATTTGCAGTTATTTAATTATGAGCAAGTTAGTGCATCCTATCATGATTTTAGGTTATTTGGATTCTTTCTGTGTGTGGGTAAACTGATTATTCACAGACTTTGCCCAACTTTTAAAAACAGGGTTCTTCTTTTTCTGTGGTTTGCAAAAAAAGCTCTTCATAAATAAATCACTCCTATACCTGACATGTGCTGCAAATATTTTTCCTGCTTTCTTTTTAAAATTTTATAGAATTTTTCCTCAAACATAAGCTCTTTTTAAAAAACAAAATGTTTATAAACATGCATACCTTCTATTGTTTCTCCATTCTGTGTCCTGATTAGAAAGTTCTTCCTTTCTAATGTATGATCTTCACTGGAAGACCATGTATTCAGTTGTGCTCTTTTCTAGAACAGGGTTTCTTAACCGCTGCACTACTAACATTTTGGACAGGATAATTTTTGTTGTGGAGGGTTGTCCTATGCATTATAAAATGTATAGCAGCATCCTTGGCCTCTATCCACCAAATGCAGGTAGCATTCCCTCCTCCCCAGAAGTGATAAACCAAAATTTCTTCAGACATTGTCAAATGTCCCCTGGGTGGCAAAATCTCCTCCCCTGCTTGGGAACCACTGTTCTACAACATACATAGGTGCATTTTAAATTATTTTTTACTTTTCAGCCTTTGAATCATCTGAAATTTATTTTTGTTAAAGAAGTGAGATAGAGATTCAGAGTGTTTTTCATGGGCAGGCACCAGGAAGCGAACCTGGGTCTCTGGCGTGGCAGGTGAAAATTCTGCCACTGAGCCAGGCATGGCAGGTGAGAATTCTGCCAGGTGAGAATTGTGCCACTGAGCCACTGTTGCACCACCCCAGATTTATTTTTAACTAAAGGTAGTCAGTTAGCTTTCCCCAATTTATCTCTGATAGGAAAAGCCTACTTTGCAGAAAATCTAAATCTTCATATGTATTCTAATCTGTTTCACTGTTTCCTCTGTATTTATTCTCTAGTACCAAACTTTTACATCTTAATCATTGTAACTTCAAAATAACCTTTAACATTTGGAAGGGCTTTCCTCTGCCCTTCCCCACCTTAACTATTGTATCTCAGAATTTCCCTGGTGTTGCCTAGCTGCTAAAACAAATACCATACAGTGGATTGGCTTAACAACCAGAATTTATCAGCTCACGATTTTGAGGTTACGAGAAATCCAAATTGAGGCACCAGGAAAGGAATACTTTCTTTCGTTCCCAAATCCGTGGCGTTCTAAGGCCGGTTGCCAGTGCCTTGGCTTTTCCAACAATGATAATATCCTCTCCTTTCTCTTCCGGGTTCCACTGACTTCCTGCTTCTAGCTTCTCCTGACTTTCTCTGCAAGGCCTCCAGTATTAGGATTAAGAGCCATCTTGTTTCAGTTGAGCTACACTTTATCTCAAAATAACATCTTCAGAAAGGTCCCATTTACAATGGGTTCAAACTCACAGGAATGGATTAAGATGAAGGACGTGTTTTTTTCTGAGGCCTCAATCTACTGCACCTGGCTAGATGAGATGGCTACTTTCCATTAACTGTGACATCCTTTTGTCAATGAAAAAAAATTAATGATTTAGGGAGATAAACACCTTTAGGCTTTCACTACTGAATCTTGCTAGAAAGAATAAAGTATGTTCTTTATTTTACTTAAGCGTTTCTTTATGGCCTTCAGTGGGGCTTTAAGGCTTTCTTCATAAAACTTACACATATTTCTTGCCCATTTTATTTGTAGATACTTTGTCATTTTATTGTAATTTTAAATAGGTCCTCAATGGCTTGGGGAAGAGGTGATGGTAGGGAAAATGGTGATAAATGGAAAATTGTGAATTGATTAACTCTTTGATGGAAAGGGGAGAAAGTGAAGAAATTAAAAACTAGCCCAGTATTCTGAAGGTCTTCATTTACCATATAAATATGATACTCATTCCAAAAATATCAATCCCGACATCAAAAATAATCACGAGACTTGGCTTCCCTGTATCTATTACTGGTCTCACTTCACCAGATTCCTGAATATTAGTCAGTTTACTGCTGCTGGCTCATTGTCAGGTGAACATTTAAGGTAACATAGAAACAGGCTGGCTAACACAGAAACGGTCTTCCTTAGAAGGAAGAAAAGAGAAAAACCAACCAACCAATAAAAACAGAAAATTTGGTAAGATTGTGAAGAGGCAAGAAGAAGAAATAAAAATGACCAACAAATACACAAAAAATGTGCTCACTCTTTCAAACAAATAAAGGCAAACTTTCTTTTTTTTGTAATATCTTTGCCTGGTTTTGGTATGAGGGTGATGTTGGCTTCATAGAATGAATTAGGTAGCTTTCCCTCCACTTCAATTTTTTTGAAGAGTTTGAGCAGGATTGGTACTAATTCTTTCTGGAATGTTTGGTAGAATTCACATGTGAAGCCGTCTGGTCCTGGACTTTTCTTTTTGG
>PVIY010052534.1:0-15143 GCA_004026745.1 Myrmecophaga tridactyla
TTCTCTATTATTGTTTTATTTCTTTTTCTGATGTCTTTTTATTTCTTTCTCTAAATCGATGCAAATGTTCTAAAAAATGATGAATATGCAACTATATGATAATATTAAGAATTACTGATTGTATATGTAGAATGGAATGATATTTTAATGTTCTTTTGTTAAGTTTTTTAATTAATAAAAAGTTTAAAAAAAAAAAATTCCCCTGTAATGCCATCTGGCCCTGGGCTTTTCTTTGTAGGAAGATTTTTGATGACTGATTGAATTTCTCTACTTGTGATTGGTTTGTTGAGATCTTCTATTTCTTCCTGAGTCAGTGTACTTAATTGTACATCTCCAGGAATTTCTCAATTTCATCTAAGTTGCCTAATTTGTTGGCATGTTGTTGTTCATGGTATCCTCTTATGATTTCTTTTATTTCTTCAAGGTCTGTGGTAATGCACCCCTTCTCATTTCAGATTTTGTTTGTTTGCATTCTCCCTTTTTTTTCTTTGTCAGTCTTGCTAGTGACCCATCAATTTTTATTAACTTTCTTAAAGAACCAACTTTTGATTTTATTGATTCTTTCTATTGTTCTTCTATTCTTCCATTCATTTATCTCTGCTTTAATCTTTGTTATTTCTCTTCTTCTATTTGCTTTGTGGTTAGTTTGCTGTTCTTTCTCAAGTTCCTCCAGGATTGCTGTTAAGTCCTCGATTTTTGCTCTTTCATGTTTTTTAATATAACCATTTGAGGCAATAAATTTCCCTCTCAGTACAGCCTTTGTGACATCCCATAAGTTCTGATAAGTTGTTTTCTCATTTTCATTCATCTCCAGATAGCTACCGACTTCTCTAGCAATTTCTTCTTTGACCCACTGGTTGTTTAAGAGTATGTTGTTTAATCTCCATATATTTGCGAATGTGCTTGTTCTTCAGTGGTTATTGGGATCCAGCTTCATCCCATTGTGATCAGAGAAAGTGCTTTGGATAATTTCAACATTTTTAAATTTATAAAGACCTGTTTTGTGCCCCAGCATATGATCTATCCTGGAGAATGTTCCATGAACACTAGAGAAGAATGTATAACCTTGTGCTTTGGGGTGCAATGACTTGTATATGTCTGTTAGGTCTAATTCATTTATCAAGTTATTTAACTTCTCTATTTCCTTGTTGATCTTCTGTCTGGTTGTTCTAGCTATAGAGGAGAGTGGTGTATTGAAGTCTCCTACTATTATTGTTGAAACATCTATCACTCCCTTCAGTTTTGCCAATGATTGTCTCATGTACTTTGGAGCTCCTTGACTGGGAGCATAAACATTCATGATTGTTATATCTTCTTGGTGAATTGAACCTTTAATTAGTATACAGTGTCCTTCTTTGTCTCTTATGATGTTTTTATATGTAAAGTCTATATTGTCTGATGTTAGTATAGCTACTCTTGCTTTCTTTTGATCACAACTTGCATGGAAAATCTTTTTCCATCCTTTCACTTTCAATCTATTTGTATCCTTGTGTCTAAGATGATTCTCTTGTAAGCAGCATATAGCTGGATTATGTTTCTTAATCCATTCTGCCAATCTGTATCTTTTAAATGGTAAGTTTAGTCTGTTAACATTCAAAGTTATTACTGAAAAAGAGTTTCTTGATTCTACCATCTTACCTTTTTTATTTTGTTTCTCAAATTATATATTCTTTTCTCTCTTTCTTTTTGTATTCTTTAAATTACCCTTAGTGATACTCTTCAATTCTTTGTCCTCTTCCAGACCTCCCTCACCTGTCTTTTTTTTTTCAGCCAACAGAACTCCTTTCACTGTTTCTTGTAGGGTCAGTCTCTTGTTGACAAATTCTTTCAGGGCTTCTTTGTCTGTGAAAACTTTAATCTCTCCCTCAATTTTGAAGGACAATTTGGCTGGGTACAGAATTCTTGGCTGGAATTCTTTCTCCTTCAGCATTTGAATATATCATACCACTGCCTTCTCACCTCCAGGATGCAAGTTGAGTAGTCTGAACTCAGTGTTTTTTATTTCCCTTGTATGTAGTAGATTGTTTTTCTCTTGCTGCTTTCAGGATTTTCTGTTTCTCTTCAACGTCTGACAGACTGATTAGTATGTGCCCTGGGAAAGACCTATTTGGATTTATTCTGTTTGGAGTTCTTTGGGCTTCTTTGACTTTATATTTCTGTCCTTTATGTGGGTTGGGAGTTTTTCCCCATTATACCCTCAAACTATTCTTCCTAGCCCTTTACTCCTTTCTTCTCCTTCTGGGACACCAGTGATTCTTATATTTGTATGCTTTGTTTTGTTTATCATTTCCCTGAGTTCCCATTCAATTTTTTCCCTCTTTTTTTACCATTTGATGTTTTGAGTCTTTGAAGTCAATTATCCTGTCCTTTATATCACTTATTCCTTCTTCTATCTCTTTAAATCTGGTATTGTGTGCCTCTAGTATGTTTTTTATTTGGTCAACAGAGTCTTTAATGTCTGTGATTTTTGCTATTTTTCTATTTATTCTTTCAAATTCTTCTTTGTGCTCCTCTACTGTCTTCTTGATCTCCTTTATGTCATTTGCTATCCCACCTATTTTATTAGCTAGAATTATATGAACATCTTTGATTAGTTGGTCCAATATCTATGTCTCCTCTGGTGTTTTAATTTGGTCATTAGGCAGGACTATATCTGTCTGCATTATGATATACTTAGTGATCTTCTGCTGTCTTCATCGCATGTAGATATCTTGACTGATTTACTTTGGGAATTGATTTCTTTCAGTAGTCTAAGGTCTTGTGTTTACGAGATGATTGTACAGCAGGGAGCAGGGCATGGGGTGGAGCACTCAGTATGGTGATCTGTTTCAGGGCAGGTATGGGTGCAGATTGGGGATGTTAAGCTGATGTTTGTGAAAGTGAGCATCCAGTGGCCAGAGAGGATGTAGCTGTGCAGGTGCACTGGTCTGGGGAACGTAACCCTGGTGTGTGATGGTCTAAGGCATGGGGCTCTTTGTGTGCATATGTAGAGCTGTGGCAGCAGGTGAGCATTATGCCTTCATGGATTAGGGACAGATGTGGCCTTGCTGTGCAGGTCAGCACTTTCTCATAGTTGGGAAGTGAGGCTGAGGGCTGTGCACATGCACTGTTCTAGGACTGCTATAAAGTGTGATTCCCAGAGCTGAATGATGTGATTGTGAGCCCGTGCACATGTGTGGGCCTGGGAGTGCCATAAAGAGATTCACTGAGCTCAGGGAAGGCAGGGTGAGGCTGTGAGATACTATGGGTGGAGCCTGGGGTAACCTAGGTATGGAGTTGCAACCTGCAGGGAACAGGGAGGGAGAGGTCAGGAATGTGCACTGGAGGCTGGTGGGGTGGGGGTGCCTGGAGCATGGGGAATGGGAGAGGGTGATGGGGTTCAGGTGCATGGTGGGTGGGGCAAGTTGTCAGCCTTGGGGCTGCACCAGTGAGGGTAACATGCCCAAGGAATGCGGCCTGGCTTACTTCCTAGTCCTGTGCTCCAGTCCTTGCACTCCCACAGGCTCTGTGGCTTCATGCCTCCATGCCAGGCTCTAGCCTTCTGCCTCCAATTCCTAGGCCTCTTCAACCAGGGCTGCCACATGTGGTGCAGAAGGCTCTCTCAGGTCAGGCATACTCCCGAAGCACCACCTCAGTCGCCCTCCTGTCCCCTCTCCAACCTTTCCATGGACAGGGTTAATCTCGAGCCACTCTAGTCAACCATCTTCCCAGAAGTCCCCAATTTGGATTCCTTTTATTTCTTTTTCCTGCCTGACAGCTTTAGCTAGAACTTCTAGTACAATGTTGGATAATGATGGTGACAGAGGGCATCCTTGTCTCATTCCAGATCTTAGGGGAAAGGTTTTCAATCTCTCATCATTGACTACGATGCTGGATATGGTTTTTCCATATATGCCCTTTATCATATTCAGGAAGTTTCCTTAGATTCCTGCCTTTTGAAGTGTTTTTATCAGAAAAGGATGTTGAATTTTGTTGAATGCTTTTTCAGCATCAATCAAGACAAATCATGTGATTTTTCCCTTTCAATTTGTTAATGTGCTATATTACATTGATTTATTTTCTTGTTTTGAACCACCCTCACATTCCTGGTATGAACCCCACTTGGTCATGGTGTTTGATTCTTTTAATGTGTCATTGGATTTGATTTCTTAGTACTTTGTTGAGAATTTTTGCATCTATATTCATTAGGGAGAGTGGGCTGTAGTTTCCCTTTCTTGTAGCATCTTTACCTGGTTTGGGTATTAGAGTGATGTTAGCTTCAAAAAATGAGTTAGGCAGTGTTCTTTTTCTTTTCAATCTTTTGGAAGAGTTTGAGCAGGATTGGTGTTAGTTCTTTTTGGAATGTTTGATAAAATTCCCCTGTGAAGGCATGTGACCCTGGGCTCTCCTTTGTAGGAAGATTTTTGATGACTAATTGAATCTCTTTACTTGTGGTTGGTTTGTTGAGAACTTCCATTTCTTCTCAAGTCAGTGCAGGTTGTTCATTGGTTTCTAGGAATTTGTCCATTTCAACTAAGGTGTCTAATTTGTAGGTGTATAGTTAGTCATAGTATCCTCTTATTATAATTTTTATCTCTTCAGGGTCCATGGTAATGATCCTCCTCTCTTTTCTGATTTTGTTTATTTACATCCTCTCTCTTTTTTTTTCTTTGACAGCCTAGCTAGGGATCCATCAATTTTATTGATTTTCTCAAAGAACCAACTTTTGGTTTTATTGATTCTTTTTATTGTTTTTTTGTTCTCCTATCCATTTAATTATGCTTTAATCTTTGTTATTTCTCTTCTTCTGTTTGCTTTGGGGTTAGTTTGCTGTTCCTTCTCAAGTTGCTCTAGGTGAGCAGTTAAGTCCTCAGTTTTTGTTCTTTCTTCTTTTTTAATACAGACTTGTTTTTTAAGCTTTTAATATAGACTTTTAAGACAAAAAAATTCCCTCTCAGGCTGGAGGGAACTGCCTGAAAATGTAGAGCTGTGTTCCAGTAGCCATGTTTCTTGAAGATGATTGTATAATGATATAGCTTTCACAATGTGACTGTGTGATTGTGAAAACTTTGTGTCTGTTGCTTCTTTTATCTATGGTATGGACAGATGAGTAAAACATATGGATTAAAAATAAATAAATAATAGGGGAAACAAATGTCAAAATGAATTTAATAGATTGAAATGTTAGTGATCAATGAAAGGGATTGGTAAGGGGTATAGAAAAAAAAATAGAGGAAACAGGCTAAAATATATTGGGTAGATGGAAATACTAGCAGTCAATGAGAGCGAGGGGTAAGGGGTATGGTATGTATGAGTTTTTTTCTTTTTCCTTTTTATTTCTTTTTCTGAATTGATGCAAATGTTCTAAGAAATGATCATGGTGATGAATATACAACTATGCAATGATTTTGTGAGTTATTGATTATATACCAAGAATGGAGTGCTCATATGTTAAGAATGTTCATGTTTGTATGTTGTTATGCTTAAAATAAATAAATAAATAAGAAAAAAAGGGAAAAAACAGATTAAGAGAGAATTTATGTTCTGGAAAGCATCTAAGGAAATAATCTACAATACAACATACAGTGACAAAGAAAAGAAAACATGGAAGTCCCAAAAGGAGATAATAGAAAACATGTAGAAGAGAAAAAAATTGAAATAAATAATGGTGGAGAACTGTCCAATATTAATGAAAGAAAAAAATGTTCATGTTTAAGAAGTACAAATCTCTGAGCAATATAAATAAAAATAAATCCACATCAGCCTCTCTCTCTCTAAGCCCAACTCTGCAAATGAAATCATTGCCCTCCCCCCTACATGGGACATGACATTCAGGGAAAAAGTCTTCCTGGCGGCATGGGAGGTGAGTCCCAGGGATGAGCCTGACCCTGACACCAAGGGATCAACAATGCCATCCTGACCAAAATGGGGAAAAGAAGTATAACAAATAAACTATCAGTGGCTGAGAAAATTCAAATAGAGTTGACAGGCTACTCTGAAGGTCACTCTTATGCAAGCTTCAGTTAGACATTGCTAACCTACCATAACTTGCCAACCCCCAGCCAAAACCATTCCTGCCCATCCTAAAGAAACCTAGGACAGTATATAAGATTCTACAAAGACTCCATGTACTAGGGTAACTTTCCAGAAACCTACAACGTCCAGATGGGTCCCTGGTCCAGATAAGTCCTGAAACCTAGCCAGCCTCTCCAGAACATCAGGTAGTTCTGCTTCCCTACCCATATTAGTGACAGATCCTTCCAATATCAAAACTTTAGATAAGTCCTGAAATGTAGAGGGGCCAGCCTTTCCAGAACATCAACTAGTTCCATCCTCCTATTCCATATTATCGACAGCCTCTTCCAACATGAGAAAGTTAGAATGGGCATAGCACAATGCCCCTAAAGAAAGGGATAGAAAGATCAAAGGTGATGGTGGAGCTACACAGAAAAGGTACTTCGAGGTCTGCCAGGGCTGCATTGCATCCGCATGACCCCCATGTCACCCCCCCCAGAACCTCACCCCCTGTACCCCATGTCCCTAAAGTTTAGGATAAGGATAAAATGAGTATGATTGCTGAATCATTATATTGATACTTCTTTTAGTCTCCAGTGTCTTGGAGCAGCTAGAAGGAAAAACCTAAGATTGTGGAACTGAAACCCATACCAAACTCTGAAATCTGTTCTATAACTACTTGGTACAGTGTATTTTGAAATTTATTGTTTTGCATATATGTTATATTTCACAATTTAAAAATGTTTAAAAAGCAAAAAAAGAACCTAAAGAGGACTGGCATTACTAAGAGGAAAAGTACTATGCTGGGACCCCAGGGAAAGCTTCACTGGACATTATTCTTGACTGTGCACCCAAGAGAAACTTGTTTAAAGAAGTCCTAGGCCAGGGACCCTGGAAACGAAGTGCAGCTGTCATGGGCTTCCAACTTCTAGTAGGAAACCACCTGAGCTTTCTTCCCACCAATCCTGGAAGATAATGGGGCAGTGAGCATGCATCTTCACTTACCTGAGCCTCTGCCCCTCCACCTGTAAGTAGAGATTAGCAGTATTTTCCATAGAGGGCTGTCGTAAGGACTAAATGGCATTCCATGCCGCAAAGATTTAACACAGTGTTGTAGGTGGAGCTACGTTACCCAAAAAGATGTGTTCCAGTCCTAATTTCAGGACTGTAAATTTGACCTTATGTGGACGTGGGGTCTTTGAAGATGTTATTGGTTAAAATGAGGCCAAACTGGATCAGGGTGGGCTTGAATTCAGTATGGCCATGGCCCTATATGAACGGGAGAACTGGACACTGATAGAGGGGAGGAGGCCATGCAAAGACTAAGGCAGGGAATGCTGTGCATTGCCAGCAAGCTCCCACCAGAAGCCAGGAGAGAGACACGGGACAGATTCTTTCCTAGAGATGTCAGAGGGAGCAGGGCCTGAAGACACCTTGACTTAGGACTTCGAGCCTCCAGAACTCTGAGGCAATAGATTCCTGTTGTTGTAAACTATGCTGTACGTGGTACTTCATTATAGGAGCCCTAGAAAACAAAGACACGTGTGCACTGCTTAAATGAGGTACTCAGCAAACGTTAGTTCCTTCACCAGACCTCATTTTTCTCTTAGCAACTCCGCTTGACAGGAAAGAACCTGATGCTTGTATTGTAATGTTGGGGCCAAATTGCAAACACAAGTTTTGTTTTCTGGTTAAAAATCTCATATCCAGTTTTCACAGTGTGACTGTGTAATTGTTAAAACCTTGTGTCTGATGCTCCTTTAATCTACCTTATGGACAGATGAGTGAAAACTATAGATTAAAAATAAATAAATAATAGGAGGAACAAATGTTAAAATAAATTTAGTAAATTGAAATGCTAGTAAACAAAGAAAGGGAGGGATAAGGAGTATGGTATGTATGAGTTTTTTCTATTTTCTTTTTATCTCTTTTTCTGAATTGATGCAAATCTTCTAAGAAATGATCATGATGATGAATATCCAACTATGTGATGAGAAAAAAAAATGTTCATATTGTATGTTGAGTGGTTTTATTAATAAAAATTTTTAAAAAACAAATAAAAATCTCATATCCTTTCATGGATTTTTTCAGGAAAAAAATCTTGCATTTCAATTCCATATTTTTAGAATCTTGAAAGCAAAGCACTTGTGAATATGAATATAAAGTCTTTTCAATCACATTCCACAGACAAGATTGGGAAAAACTTAATCTGAATGATTCTGAGGTATCAGTTTGGAAATAGGGGGTGAGAGAAGGATAATAGAGAAAAGTGTGCATTAAATTTGTGTATCAGATTTGTATATTAGATATTAGTCAAGATTTTGATTGATTTCTGAGAAACAAGGAATAAGTGACAAAAGTTTATTCTTCACATTCACAAATGAACACTTAGGCAATATTCAATTAAATATAAGTTTTTTCTATGCAAACATTATTTCAATGTGAAATCATTTACATAAGTGTCACTGTGAAGTCCTTCAGGAAATTGAGAAGTCCTCAGCTCAGCTCTTACAAGTGTGCTTTAAAGCTGAATTTCCAAATAAAATTTCCCAGTGAATTTCATCCCAAATTTCAAGAGGCACTCCAATTTTTTAAATCCAAGTATGAGGCTGTTACGTTATGAAAGGCACTATTTATCACAACATAAAACGGACTATAGCCACTGAATTTCCATTTCCCAAGAGCCATGATTATTGGAAGGAAAAGTTTCAGAGGGTTGTCCACCATCTCTAAGGAATGTACTTTCCTCTGACTTAACTCTCTAGATTATTCAGTAGCCCTGGGAACAAAGATTTAAAAAAAAATTCACTTACAGACCAATAAGGCAAAGAAATATCTCCCCCACTGTGGGTACCTCTTCCCCTTTGTAGACAGCTAGCTATGGTCAGGATCCCTTGGGTTCTAGAACTATGAGATCAAAGATCATGGTGGGGGTGGACTCTACCTCTAAGATAAAACAGCAGATAAATATGAAAACCACAGGAGTACCACAGTTCAAATTGTCAAGGATGGAGCCAAAGAGTTGCAGGGGGGAAGAAGTATTAATTCTGAGTATATAGTTCAGCCCAATAGACCAGAGTGAATGCAAAACAGACTTTACAGGGACAAAAAGAGCCCACTATTTAAATATTATTAAGCAATAGCTAGTAGAGGATGCTATTCAAAATGTGCAACTACTCCAATCAATAACATATGCAGCTTGCTTTTTTGAGCCAGACCAGGTGTGCCTCTGTCCAATTTCAAGTGCTGGGAAGTGTGGTGAATGATCAGAGCTCTTTGCTCAACTGTTTATCCCTGAGATAGCCTCTGCTAAAGAAAGTTTTTGTATAGGAAGGGTTTTAACCAAACTCTCTCATGGGGGACAAGGTGACAATGTATCTCATAGAGGTTGGGACAACATTCTAGGGCAGATGGAGAGAAAAAGCTCACCATTCCAGCTGACAGCCAGGGCAAGAGAAAGCTCCCAGCCCTGGTGCTAAGAAACTAATGCAAGGAATTTCTGGAGAAGGTTATAAGCAAATAGATTCCATGGAAATGAAGCTAAAGTTTAAGGGAGTCATATTGCCAGAAAAAAAAATATCCCAAGCCTAGTGAAGAAGGGCCCATGACTACTCAGCTTCTAAAGTAATTCCTGGACCTGAGTATTTGCACCAATAGAAAGTGGAGTGTTTTGTTGATACAGACCCCACATCCTCCCAAATGCACCAGACAAGGGCAGTCCACCCACAGTCAGAACCTGAGGCAGCCAACACAGCTGACCAAGGAACTTGCTCCACTGCCTGTGGACACCCATGAGATCCCAAGATCCTATAATTTCCCAACAAAAGAGACCATGAGGCTGGACCTCTGATCAACGAATGATGGCCCTTTTTCTATTTTCTAAATAGATGTTTTGTGTGTGGTCTTGTAGTTTACCCAGCTTAAGCCAGTTCACCCAGCTCTGGGAATGCCCTCAGCACCTCCAATCCCATTTCCATCCATATAACCAAAACAGCAGGACACTGGACAACCATTTTTTAAAAAACATTTTTTGAATTGCGTTTGCAGCCACGACTGAGCAGCCGTAGCTCTCCAACGCCAGCGCAGCCTCTACTTCACCAACCTAAAGCCGAAGAACCGGGTAAATAAGGAGGCCGCTATGCCACAGCGCGGTTCGTACAAAGCAGACTGTCCGCGAATCTACCAGCAGTAAAGCACCCAGGAAGCATCTGGCAAGAGTGTGCCCCCTACCGGAGGGGTGAAGAAACCTCAGTTACAGGCCCGGTACCATGGCAATACTCCGTGAAAGTAGACGTTATCAGAAGCCCACTGAACTTCTGATTCACACACTTCCCTTCCAGCGTCTGGTGCGAGAAGTTGCTCAGGACTTCAAAAGAGATCTGCGCTTTCAGAATGCAGCTCTTGGCGCTTTGCAGGAGGCAAGTGAGGCCTATTTGGTGGGCTTTTTGAAGATACCGACCTGTGTGCTATCCATGCCAAACGTGTAACAGTTATGCCAGGAGATATCCAGCTAACATCATGGAGAACGTGCTTAAGAATCCACGTTGATGGGAAACATTTCATTCTCAAAAAAAAAAAAATTTTTTTTCTCTTCTTCCTGTTACTGGTAGTTCTGAACGTTTGATATTTTTTTCCCATGGGGTCAAAAGGTACTCAAGTATATGATTGTAAATGGAAAAAGAGGACAGTAATCAGATATTGGCAGTTTCTCCATTTTCATTTGTGTGTGAATTTTTTAATATGAATGAGGGGACATAAAGCATTAATGTAAGTCAAAATGTTTGGGAAACAAGTTTCAACAGTTCAACTTTATAACAATTATAAATAAACCTGTTAAATTTTTCTGGATAATGCCAGCATCTGGATTTTTTTAAAAACAAGTAAATGTCTTATGGATGGCAACTAAAGGGTGTTTGTAACATTTTTATCATCCAGTAGATTCCATCTATTCACTATACTTTTCTAAGTTGTCCAATGCAAGTATATGTTTTTAATGTTGTCTGTGTTCCTATAAGTTTGCTATTAAAATACCTTAAAGTACCAAAAAAAAGCAAAACTTTTTTACTGTGTGTGAAATATAACATATATATATAAATTAATAAATTTCAAAGTACATCGTGACACGTAGTTAGAGAACAGATTTCAGAGTTTGGTATGGGTTCCAGTTCCACAATTTTAGGTTTTTCCTTCTGCTCCAAGATATTAGAGACTAAAAGAAATATCAATATAATGATTCAGCAGTCATATTGATTTGTTAAATCCTATCTTTTCTGTTATAACTTCTCCTTCATCTTTGATCTTTCCATCTTTACATGTTTTGGGGCTATGCCCAGTCTAATTTTTTTCATGTTGGAAAGGGGTGTCAATAATACAGAATAGGGAGCTGGGACTAGTTGATATTCTTGAAAGGCTGGCCCCCCTGGGTTTCAGGACTTGTCTGGCCTAGGAACCATCTGGAAGTTGTAGGTTTCTGGAAAGTAATCTTAGTACTTTGTAGAATCTCAGATCGAGCCCTTGGTGTTCTTTAGGGTAAATAGGTATGATTTTGGTTGGGTTTGGCAAACCATGGTAATTAGCAATATCTAGCTGAAGCTTGCCAAAGAGTAGCCTCTCAACACTATTTGAACTCTCTTAGCCACTGATACCTTATTATGTTATATTTCTTTTCCCCTTTTGTTCAGGGAGGTGTTGTCAATCCCACAGTGCCAGGGCCAGGCTTGCCCCTGGGAGACATGTCCCATATTGCCAGGGAGATTTTCACCCCTGGATGTCATGTCCCACAAAAAGGGGAGATTAATATCTGAGGAAGCCATGTCTGAGCAACAGAAGAGGCTTTCTGGAATAACTCTTAGGCATGACTATAAGTAAGCTTAGCTTCTCCGCTACAGGAATGACAGCCGTTTTTGTATAATGTGACTCCTCTCCCAAACCATACTTGATTGGACAAAATTGAGCCAATATGCCCCTTCCAAGAAGAAAGTGGGAATGTAATCAAAAGTTTCCTTCTTTAGCGGGACTCCCTCCAGAATGGACAAAACAAAAACCTCAGGATTTGACCATGGCCATTGTTTTAATCTGTTAAAGCAGTAGGAATGCGATATACCACAAACAGAATGACTTTTTAAAAGGAAAGTTTATTAAGTTGCAAGTTTACAGTTCAAGTCCGTGAAAATGTCCAAATTAAGGAATGAAGAAAGATAACCTTTGCTCAGGAAAGGGTGATGCCGTCCAAAACACCTCGGTCAGCTGGGTAGGCACCTGACTGGCATCTGCTGGGATCTTTGGCTTCTGGACACCTGTGTCAGTCAGCTGGGAAGGCAGTTGAAGATGTCTACTAGCTTTCTCTCCTGGCTTCTTCAACAGCTTCCCCAGGGGCATTTTCTTTCATCTCCAAAGGTCTCTGATTGTGTGGGCTCTGTTGGCACAGAAGTTTTTTCCAAATCTGTTGGCACTGAAGCTTCTTCCAAAACGGTTCCCTCTTAAAGGGCTCCATAAGCAACTCCACCTTGAATCGGTAGAGACATGTCTCCATGGAAATCACCCACAATTGGGTGGGTCACATCTCCATGGAAACAATAAAAAAGATCCCACCCAGAAATATTGAATGAGAATTAAAGAACATGGATTTTCTGGGATACTCAACAGATTCAAATCGGCACAGCCACGTTTTCAATATGGAAAATGAGAACAACAGAAACCAGTCTACAGAGGGAGGGATGAGCAAACACACACACCGTGGAGGCCAAGCCAAGACCTCCGTGCAGCTCCATTCCCCAGCTCCAGCCCCAGCTACAGGTAATAGTGCCACCCTTAAACTTCATGAAACACTCCCTCAGCTGGAAAACTAAATTCCCCCTTTCTGGTTAAGCCAGCTCAAATTTGTTTCTGCTATTTGCAAACAGTCAAGTTCTGAGTAATAAGGAGACCATGGATTTAAGACATTCCCTGGTTTTGTATAGACAACCTCTGTTTGGAGATTTTTCTGTCTGTAGGGTCCATTCAGGGATTGTAGACAAACTGAAGAGATGGAATGAGTACATGAACCATTAATTAGATCATCCACTTATTCTGACCATGTGTATAGTAATCATTTTCTATCATGGAATTATAATTTTCTTGGGTAGGCAGCCACTTTAAAAGCATGTCTTACTCCCCCCCCTCCCCACCCCAAAACTGTCTTCCTTAGCATTAGGGTGAGAAAGGGATGGGATTTTCATGACCAAGAATAGACAGCTTTGGTAACACACAGCTCTGCATTTAGTTGAGCTCTTCAAGTCTGCCTCATTTGGGAATTTGATTTCAGTAGCCACTCTTCTGTTGGGCACAGGAAGCAACAATCCAGGAGATTCATCCTAAGAAGATGAAACAGGGCTGAACCCAGAAACCCAGGGCAGTTGTGCAACAATGTGTTTTGAGAAGGAAACATCAGATGGCTTTGGAAACACAAAAGGAAGAGAGGAGCCCTTATTTTCTGCCTTGGAAGGTGTTCCATTTTACAAGGCTGTGAAGCAAAGGGAGAAGGTTGAACAGGAAAATCACAGGGGGTCTGGGTGAGGAAAAATACAATTGCAGCGCAAGGTAAATTTGGAAGATTTGTGTCTATAGGAAGGATTTGGCCTCTCAGTTTATCCACAGGAACTCAGAGGGTAAGTGGTGGGATGAATTCATTCACATACAAGAGGTTATTTCTTTTTCTTCTTTTATTTTCTTTCTTTTTTGTCCTTTGAGCTCAGAGACCAATCCAAGCAATTAAAAAACAAAAAAACAATGTGAGGACATCACATCCAGGTAAGGTCAGTATCTGTTTACTGCCCAACATGGCAGAAATCCTGTTTGATCTTTATCAAATGATGGGAATGACATTTGTATAGAAGTTATATGTTTCCTTTTTAAATAATTTTAATTTGGACATTCTGTACTTTAGGAACTAATGAAGTTGTCAAAGTATGGAGGTATTCTTCAACCACTTTCATTAGGTTACTATGGATGTGAAGAATTGACAGGTAAAAGTTGAAATGTTAAGTAATAATCTTTCCTTGGTTCAAAGTAAAAACAAATCAAACAAATATAGCTCACCATTAATCTAGGAAATTAAATTGAACATTTCATATACATGTATAATACTGGAATTTAAGTACAGATATGCATGAGCTTTCAAAATTATCTCCATCTATTTAGCTGATAGCTACTGACTCAAGAAATTGCTATGTGGAAGTATCCCTAAG
This sequence comes from Myrmecophaga tridactyla, assembly GCA_004026745.1. Lineage (NCBI taxonomy): Eukaryota > Metazoa > Chordata > Mammalia > Pilosa > Myrmecophagidae > Myrmecophaga > Myrmecophaga tridactyla. The sequence goes on from PVIY010052534.1 coordinate 14,220, forward strand.
TCATCTAGTGATGGATTAATCATCTTTGTGTGACTTTGACTTTTAAGTACAAACACCATACTCATTTTCCCATGCATGGTATACTACTAGCATATGGAAGGGACATGATTTCCTGAAGAGTTCCTTGCAAATAAGGACTATAGGATGAAGATTTCTCAGAAAACTATGAGCATTCTTTTGCTCCTACTGTTAAAACATATTTTGTAGACTTAAAATAAACCATGGAACCAAACCTTATGAGTTTTCATCTTCTGTAACTGGATTTCTCGATATGTCAAGTATTTTTTTTTATGTTGCTCATTTTAGTAAAACCTTTCTTACCCCCCGACTTCTCAATGGAATGACACCCAGCCCGTCGCTCTTCTACCTCTTACATAAGTACCCTGCTACATTGCCAAGGCAACAGAAACTTACCATGACATCATGATGAGTAGTTAGCCTTTTACTATATTTCTGATAGCAAATACAATGCTTGGCTTTCAAAATACGTGGTGTTTTTAAAAATTCCTACAGTCAAGATTTTTTCTTCAAGAGATATCTGCCTGGTGAGACAGCAAGCCTTCATCTTCCCACTGTGTCTTCAGCCAAGAATATCCTTCTATGTTAAGAAAGCCAAAAGCTCTTAGCCAATCCATCCCATTTCTTTCGCCTGCCAGATTCAGTCTCCTGCAAATAATCTAGATGTGCTGGGGATAGGCAAACACTGGCAGGAAGCTTCACAACAGTAGTTTTCAAACTTCAGTGTGTCTAGGAATCCCTGGTCTGCCTATCAAAAAACATATCTGGCCTCCACCCTTCCACGTTTCTGATTCAGTAGCTGTAGGGCAGAATCCAAGCATCTTTATGACAAGCTTCTGTATAGATACTAAGGTGAGAAATAATAGTCTAGATTTTTAAAATTCAGGAGAGCCAGCATCAGATAGT
>PVIY010052535.1:0-15140 GCA_004026745.1 Myrmecophaga tridactyla
GGTCTTCTCTCCAGGCCCTTGGGTTCCAACAACTTTCCCCAGGGTAACTTCTTTCTGCATCTCCAAAGGCCTGGGCTGAGCTGCTAGTGCTGAGATGAGGAATGCCGAGCTGCTTAGGCTGTGCTACGTTGCGTTCTCTCATTTAAGCACCAGCCAATTAAGTCAAACGTCACTCATTGCAGCAGACACGCCTCCTAGCTGACTGCAGATGTAATTAGCAACAGATGAGGTTCACATACCATTGGCTGATGTCCGCAGCAACAAAACTAGGTATGCTCACCTGGCCAAGTTGACAACTGAATCTAACTAACACACAAGCTAACACAAGTGTATACAAATTTCTTATTTATATAATTTTTCCCTGCATTATTTTGTCATTAGCTTCATTTTCTTTGAAAATTCTTCATATAAAATTCCTAAAATAATCCTAAATCAATGACTTTATTACACATATTCCAACCTCTCTCACAATCTCCTCTATCCAATTTTTCTTTTCAGGTGTTCACTGTGAAATGAAGTGCATCCAAACTTTGATATTTATATACCCTGTAGGAATAAATCTCACAAAGATTAATTTTCATCTAATTTTGTCCTTTACTTTCCTAGTTTTCACCATCTCAGAGAATGGGGTAGGGAGGGTTTGTTTTAGTTTGCTAATGTTGTCAGAAATTCAATATATCAGAAATGAGTTGGCTTTTATAAAGGGAACTTATTAAGTTAGAAGTTTACAGTTCTAAGGACATAAATGTGACCAAACTAAAGCATCCAGAGAAAGATAACTTGATGAAAGAAAGAGCCGATTATGTTTGAGGTTTCTCATACAGCTGGGAAGGCACATGGTTATGTCTGCTAACTTTCTCTTCTTGATTCTCCTTTCACATCACTTCTGGATTTCAGAGAACTTCCCCAGGAGTATTTTCTTTCTGCACACCAAGTGCCTCTCTCAGTGCTGTCTCTGAAGCATTTTCCAAATTGGTTCTCTCTTAAAGGACTCCAGTAAGTGACTCACCTTGAATGTGTGGAGTCATATCTCCATGGCAATAACCTAATCAAAGTTCCCACCCACAATTTGGTGGCTTAAGTCTCTATGGATACACATTAATCAAAAAGACATACCAAACAGATGAGTAAACAATAAAGACAGAAATAATTAAATAAGGGTGAAATGAGGGGTAAAAAAATTAGGTAGACTGCAATACTAGTGGTCTATGAGGTGGGATATATGTTTTTTTTCTTTGTATTTCCTTTTTTGGAGTGATGCAAATGTTCTAAAACTTATCATGGTGCTGAATTACATGATGATACTGAGAGCCTCTAATTGTATACTTTGGATGGATTATATGCTGTGTGAATAAAATTGCATAATAAAGGTCCCACCTAACAATATTGAATCAGGATTAAAGAACATGGTTTTCTGGGTGTACATATCAATGTCAGAGTGTCAAATTCCACCCTCTGGACCCTAAGGAAAACAAATGTTCTTTCAAATACAAAATATGTTCATACCATTACAATATCGCAAAGCCTTAAAGCATATTAGTATCAATACATACAGAATACAAAGTAAGAATCAGTGCAAAACCTCATCAAATTCAGTTATAGGCAGAATCTGTTCTAAGGCAAAATTCTCCCCTGGCTCTGGACCTGTGAAACTCAGAACAAGTTATCTAATTGCCAACACTGAAACAAGGGGCAGTCATAGGATCAATATTACCATTTCCATTGGGAGAAGTTGGAAGGAATCAAGGTTCACTGGATCCAAGCCTTTCCAAAAGCCTACAGGGAAAACGCCATTAGATTTCAAAGTCTGAGAATCATTTATACTTGGGGTTTTAGAAACCAGCAATCCCACCCTTTCTAAAAGATTATGCAGTGGTCCAGTCTTCTTCAAACTCTGAGGTGAAAAGTGCAACCTTGGGGGACATTCTGAAGAGACCACCTTTTTCTTGTCTCTACCCTGAATGAACATTGGGGCAGCACCTGGGTTCTGTGCCATCTCTGGAGCACACTCTAAAACCCCTCAGAAAAATAGGGTAGCAGTTAGGCTCTCCCCAAACCCCAAGGAATGTGCACCACCTTCTCTGAGGCCCAGATCACCAAAATTCTTCCTGAACTTTGAGGCAAAATTCCTGCCCTCTGCTTTCAGGGCAAACTCACCTTCTCCAACTATATGGTTGGGCCTGCTTTCCTGGCCTGAGTTTTCTTGGCTTTAGACCTTAGTTTCCAGGGTTCTGCCTTTGAAGTTATTTTTCTTTCAATATTTTCCTTTTCTTCTCTCTTTAGTCCAGACTGGCAGTGGTTCTGTTTAAACAGTTTCCACAACACTCATTGATTTTCTAGGCAGACTACTGGGAACATACCTATCAGATGATAGGACTTTACACAAATTCTTCCTGGATAACCCCATCTCCAATCCTTCTTCTCCTGAAATGGCTTACAGATTCCATGTTTGGTTAAATCATCACAAGGAGCACTATTATCTGGGGCCTCCCTTTCTGGAAGCCCAGAAGTTTCCAGACCATCAATTTCTGGTTTCTTTGTACACAAGAGTTTAGTTCTTGGCTTACCTCTTTCCTGTCACATTTCAGTATAACTTGCAAGGACAAACCAGGCCACACTTTCCACATTTGGAAAACTCTTCAACTATAGGTTGTGGTTTTTAAATTCTGCTTCCCATTCACTACCAGGATTCAATTTGGTGATATTCCCAGCCACTTTAAAGGAAGGATCATTCCTTCCAGTTTGAAATAAGACATTGTATTAGTTAGGGTTCTCTAGAGAAACAGAATCAACGGGGAACACTCGCAAATATAAAATTTATAAAAGTGTCTCACGTGACCACGGGAATGCAGAGTCCAAAATCCGCAGGGCAGGCTGTGAAACCGACGACTCCGATGGAGGGCCTCAATGAACTCCACAGGAGAGGCTCACCAGCCCAAGCAGGAATAGAGCCTGTCTCTTCTGAATCCTCCTTAAAAGGCTTCCTGTGATTAGATTAAGCATCACTCATTGCAGAAGACACTCCCCTTGGCTGATTACAGATGGAATCAGCTGTGGATGCAGCTGACGTGATCATGATCTAATTCTATGAAATGTCCTCATTGCAACAGACAGGCCAGCACTTGCCCAACCAGCCAAACAGGTACCACAACTTAGCCAAGTTGGCACATGTCCCTAACCATGATACACATGTATCATTTCTGTCTAAGGCCTCGTCAGAAGTATCTTTAGAGTCCACATTTCTACCAACAGTCTCTTCAAATATTATAAGCCTTCTCTATCAAGTTCCTCACAAGTCTCTCAGATTCTTCACCTTCATCATTTAAAAAGCCATTCCAATATATTTGGTATTTGCCAATCACTGCTCTCTACTTCTCTGATACCAATATCTGCTTAGTTTGCTAATTCTGCTAGAAAGGCAATATACCAGAAATGGGTTGATTTTTTAAAAGATAATTTATTAAATTAAAAGATTACTGTTCTAAGGCCATAAAACCATCCAAACTCAGGCATCCAGAGAAGATACCTTGACTCAAGAAAGGGCTGATGATATTTAGAGTTTCTCTGTCAGCTGGCAAGGTATATGGTGATGTCTGCTAGCTTTCTTTCCTAGGGTACACAATAGTTTCAAAGGGCAAAGAAGCCATTCATTGTTTTTCTCCAATTTGAAAAAGGAGCAATAAAATTAGAAATGTATAGTGCTACATACATGAAGATATGGCTCAATATATTAATATGTTACATACAAATTAATATGATAAAGTTCTGCCCAAAATCCACACCAAATATACTGACAACATTGACAAACTTATTTTAATATTTATTTGAAAGACATAAGGCCAAGAATGCTGCCATTGAACTCTTTGCTGCAGTCCCAGCTGGGCACTTCTTGCTCTTTATGATCAGGACCTGACAGGAAAGAATGGTGAATCCCTGTCTTGGCAGAAGTGATTGATTTGATCAAAGGGAAGAAGGTAATGCTGTTATATTACATAGGCAGTGGAGAATATGTGTGGCACCTCATGATTTACTTAGGCACCTCTTGATATTCTCCTATCCAACTTTGTTAATGAATGGAAAAATTTAGCAAACCCTGCTTGAGAAAGGCATAGTGACAAAAAGATCTAACCCATCAGGGGTGATGACTTGCCACCTGGTAAGGCCTTCCTAACTGGAAGAGTTACCAGGTGGAGGTGAAGGAAATCTAGAACGGACAAAGTAGAAGAATACTGATTAGACCCTAGAAAAACTGCAGTGGTGGTAACATTATGGATAAAGATGCTTCCTTTTGAAAATTCCTTCAGGAAAAGAGGCCTGGGGGAAGAACTTCCTGAATATATAAAGAGAGATCCAAGTGAGACAAGGGATGGACTTAATGGACATGAAATAGTCCACCTAGATTCTCCTTATGTGAAGAATTTCCTGCTCAGGTTATGAATATTATCAACACTCTGACAATGTCCTTTATTTGTCTGGACGTTTGAGGATGGCCTCACCTGCAGAAAACCACATGCCACAAGGTTACACATTCCCAGGGTGATTAATGAGCACCAGGGTAGTTAGTTCTGGCCATTCTGGTTCAGTATAGTACACATATAATGGGCCATGTCAGTTATGAGGCTGCTTTGCAGGTTCAGTTTTCCCTCTGCTCAGGATTTCTGTCTCTTCTCTCCTTTTCACCATATTGTTCCCAAGAGAACTTCCAAATAAATATCCTATTATTAGGTTCTGTGAATTGAACCTGTGAGAACAGTCAAAATTGTCTGGGGAAAAAAATAGATATCGTAGGCAGGAGTTACTCAAGTTCTGCTGAGGATGAAATAAAATGAAGGCTGAAAAAACCTCATGAGACTGTTATATTGATGAAAATATTACTATCACCAAGACTGATGTCCATGAATTGATGGGAATAAAGACTCAAATTGGAGAGGGTGAGAATGGGGCATGATAAGGAGAGAATATGAGGAGTGGACTCTGTTCTCAACTTGCACTGAAAAGGACAAGAGAGGTCAGCAGCTTGAAATAAAAGTTCAAAAGAGTTTTAGCTCTTTATCAAGTTTGAGAATTGAAGATTTTATAATATGTTTAAATTCATAGACTCTGGATCAGATTTAGATGGAGTCTATTCTAAGATAAAATGTACGATTTATAAATAATGATATGAAATTCATGATACTGTAGCAAGGGATGGGAATCAAACACAAAGTTAGAGGTAAAGAAGTCAGCTGGAATAAAGAACAATGCCTCTGCTGCTATGGGAGAGATGCCAGTAGAAGAATACTTTCAAATTTAGTGGACCAAAATACCTACCTCCAAAAGTACCTATTTCATTTCTCAGATAGGTTTCAAATGAGCTGCTGAATTTGAATGGAAAGGCAGGAATGTGGGGAATCAAGGTCATTGCAAGGATGTAAAAGAGAATTTATTAAGCCTGGGAAATGGAATTGACCTGAACCTAATGGGATTGCCTGAAATTTTTAAGAAATACCTCCCCCCCCCCAAATAACCTGGTGTCTTAGCCTATTATCCAAAGGAATTATTACAATGTACCTTAGTAAAAGAGTTTGATCCTGGGAACCAGAAGATTTAATCTGTAAAGGCTTATCTCTGTAGTCAAAATTTTTCTGTAGGGCCTTACAGCTTGAACACCCTCAATATGTCTCTTAGGAAGCCTCAACAATTGGCAGCTGTTTAATGGGATGGAAGACACCTAAGGTAAGATACACCAGAAATAGGCATGCTTCTAAACCGGAAAGGAATTTTAAGACTGAGAGTATCTGAAGGCCAGGGTTGACTATAATGATCCCTATGGCCAAATGCAACTCATTTGAGCCCCAGGATAAATTTAAGCATCACTAAATATGACCTATTTGTACCATAGAAGACTAATTTCTTCATCTGTAAATGTAGGTGATAGTTTAACCAACTTCTTATTCTGGTAAATGGTAATAATTAGCTGAATGTAGAGTGCTTTGAAATAAACTCAATAAAGAGTATTCAATTAATATGTTTATTTATAATAGGAACAATATATTATTATCTAATTTTCAGACAAATACTTTTTTTCTGAATTCAGAGTGTGAGCAGTCAGACCCTCTTTATGAGAAGTACGAAGTTTGAGTCTAACATATTATATCAAATTAGAAAATATTGTTTTCAGGTTGAACAGAATTATGTGGAAGGGTGTGAATCCTGATTAAAATATTCCAATCATAGACAACAGAACTATCCTTAAAGAAGAAAAGAGAAACTCATAATTTTTCAAATTTTTAATAGTATCAAAGGTCTTCAAGTCGATGTTATATTCCCTGAAATAATAATTCTAACAATATCAAAAACCTCATAGGATGAATTACACTGATATATTTTCATCTACAATATTGAAAAATCTGAATTGTTTATTAAAGTAGCTAAAATAGGATACTCACAGTAGAGGTCATAATTTAAATGAACTAATCAGACAAATACTTTTTATTATTTAGATATGAAGTCAGAAAATAATGTAATAAAATGGAAAATCTTTGAAATAATTTAGTGGGAACCCAAAGAGAACGAGGCATAATGCTATGGCTTAAGTTATATCCTAAGAGATTTTTAACCTGAAAACAGTCTTAAGTTTTAACAAATTAAAACAGTTGGGATCAAACAATTCTGTCTTTTTCTGTCCCATTCTTGGATATCCTAGTTCAGGTGTCCACTGAAAGAGTTTGTGACAGTGAACGTTGATGGTTTTTGTTTAATCACCACTGAAACTGCCCCAGAAAGCTCCCAGACACTGCCCAACTAATCTCTGGCATTTCTTGACTGGGAACTGACATCTTCAGAGTTCCTCAAATACTTACAAGTGGTTTCCCTCAACATTAACCCCAGAACAGGGATGTTAATGCAGAACAAATGTCTAAACCCAAATATCTGTCATTCTTTCAATATGGTTTCCAAGCTTTTTCATATGCCACACTGTGATATACAATGCTGAGAAAAACAAAGCTGATACCATCCTTTCTGGAATTCACTTGGGTGGAGAGAGTCAAGAAAAATGTATTACTAGTGATACATATTTTGGTGGAAACACAGAGGATTTTGTGTGTCTTGATAGGTAACAAGGTTGGGCTTCAATATTCAAACTGTTAATACCTAGGCCAGTGTCTAAAAGAAAGTCATGCTGGATATTGTCATATGGAGTCCCAGAAATAGGAGGCTGTGTGAATAAGTCACTAAAGCAGTAAAGCCTATGACCACCCCACAGAAGAAATGAGGTTATTCATGTGTCAGATGCTGCTGAGAGCAGGTACACACAAATTGCCTGGGAATAGAAATGGCTCCAATATTAACAAATGGGCCCTACAGACCACCATTTCAGGTAAAGCAAGGACGCAGGATCTCCTTAGGTGTAAACTGACATAGCAGTAAAGCATGTATGACCAAAATTTAGTAACTGTGCGAGTTCACGTGTGGTTTTGAGACAGAGTGCTTCAGGACAATTTCAATCTTCCTGCTAGCTTCCTACCCCATCACTACCCATCTGTCTCCCTGAAAAATAATCTGTATGCTGTGGATCCCTGCAGGGGTGAGGACACAAAAGACACGGACTCATGACCCTACTTTAAGAAACTACATGATAAATTTTTAAAGATCCTCATTCAACTCTTCCGGCACCACCACAGAGACCCAAAACACTCTGCCCTCCTAAAGAGGCACTGCATCCTGGTCTGAATACTTCTGTGAAGAAAACACACTAGTTAGACCCCTGAGAAAAGGTTGCAGACTCCTGATTAGTATCATAATGAAGTTGTATGAAAAGATTATGAAAACAGATATAGTTACAGAATTGCCCCATTTCATAAATATTGACATGTACAGAAGATACAAAGTTTACATAAGAAACATAGATCACATATGCAAACACAGATATCAACATCAACACTTCATGAGAGAAAGCTTTTAAAACTCTAAGAGTAAAATAAGTCTCTTTGCTTTGTTTTCTGTCTTTCTAACATAATCAAATTACCTGAATGATTAAAGATAGAATAAGAATAGGCAGGCATCCATGCTCATAACCAATTCTCCACCTATTCACAACTGATGATAAAGTTACTGCACAAGAGTTACTATAAGAAAAGAAATGCTAAAAGTCATGAGGCAATGGACTGTTCAATCAGGAAAACCAATTCAAAATAGAACAAAAGAAGATGCGAAAGCATGAGGAATTGTGCACTAGGGTCAAAGTCCCAGGAGGCCCACTGAGCTCAGCAGTGGTATAATAACAGGTAGGGCTGCCAGAAGGAGGATTGTCATGTGAAAAAAATTACAACTTGAAACTAAAGCATTGGGAGTAATTTTACAATTAGTTTACAATATTTTGCAATGTTAGGGATGATAAATGATTAGATGCAATGCAAGTGAAGAAAATGACATATTAAACAAATGCTGACTTCAGAAAAGTAACTTTTAATGGAAAATAAAAACTACAAAACAGAGATAAAGGTTTTATACATATTCAAAAGTAATATAAACACTAAATATGTTTAATCAGATTCATGATATAATTATTTGGGGGAAAGATTAGGGCTGGGAATTGGGCAGATAGAGTGTGTAAATGAAACTATTCATCTTTTGAAACACAAAGGTATCTATAGATTGAGTATAAATTTGGAAAGATAAAATTAAAAATGAAAATATTATTTTAAAACTATGATATACAAAGAAGCCTTAAAATAACTGAAAATACAAACTTCTCAGAAATGGGGTTGAGGATGTGAAGAACTGGAGCATGGGGGCATTCTTGCATGCTACACTAATGGTGGCTGTATTATTCAGCATCTTAACCTAAGACTATTTCATTTTGAACCAACATCCCAAACAAAGGAAACAGTTTGGGACAGCAAAAATTCATTACCAAGTGTTAGCTTTTCTTGGTAGCCACCTGTGATTTCTTTTAAGCAGAGCTGCTTTGGGATATGAAGAGAGGCAGGCAGTGGCAGTATCCTCACTTTTCTGAATAGGATTTAAGCACAGTGGTGTGGGAAGCAAGCTGAAGACAATTGAGAACCAATGCTGCTCATATTTCAACAACCACATGAATCTCTGCAATCTTGTAAAAATTCAGTTCCTGATTTAGTAGGCTTGTAGTGGGCCCTTTGAAAATGCTTTTCTAGCAAGCTCCTAAGATGTGTTCACACCAGGGATATATGTAGCTCACACTATAAGATGCAAGGTCCTCTTTGGTCTCCACTTGTTTACAGAAGTTGTTTTCAAACTTTATTGCCTATTCAAATAACCTTGGAATCTTTTAAATTCTGGCTGTTAAGATGACAACCAAGGACAGTTAAATCAGAACCTCTTGCAATGGATTCTAGATATCATAATAAAAGAAAGACAAATAATTTCGATGTGCAGAAGCCTTAAAACCCATTGTCTTAGATGCTGTGATATAATATGGGTGATATCCTCATTTAAAATTGTGCACATCATGGTATCAGCAAAAGTGTTAAAGTAGGAAGTTCCTATGGCACCTCTTTCCTCAGAAACAATAAATGAAAAGCATAAACTGTAAAAATCATTTTTGTCCTAATAAACAGTCACAGGTTTACAGCAACCACATGAAGGCTGAATCAAAAAGGTAACAAATGAGGACAGAGATTTTGCAGCTGTTCAACCTAACCCTATAACCCCATATCTCAAGTGTGGGGTGGACCTGAAAATATCAAGCCCTGGTTCTATTGGGATTCCAGGGGGAACAGGTAGATATTGATCCCAAGAAATTGTGCTCATCTCTTTTAACCTCTTAGGGTTTTTTAAGGTGAGTCAGGGTGTGGACTCATTTGTGAATAGGATCTTTGAATATTCTTTGGCAGAATGTAATAAATTTGGGCTTGAACCCAATGGGGGATCCTTTATAGGCAAAGAAAATTGAACATGGAAATGAGAATGAAAGAATCAGACACTGAAGCCAGAGAAGGGAGAGATATTACCATGTGACAGAGAACTACCATCACCACAATGCTACCAAGTGTGAGAGAAAACATGGACTTGCTGACATCTTGATTTTAGTCTTCCAGCCTTCAAAACTGTGAGACAGTAAATGCACGTTGTTTAAGCTAACCCATGGTGTGGTATATTTGCAATAGCAGCTCTGGGAAACTATGACTGCTAGTATTAATGAATTTTTTTGTATGGAAAACCTCTTTTTTCAATGTGATTCCAAGATAATTGCCTAAAGCAATAATTATAAACCCATGTGAATAAGAACAAAATATATAAAGATGTAAGTTGTGACAATAACAACTTAGTGTAATCAATGGTGCTATGATCAATAATAAATAGGGGACTTAAGCTATAAACCACCTAGATCTAGGAGACCTAAATAGAACATGTCACACAAAAGAAGCAAAAATCCACTCTTTTCAAACTCCCATGGAATATTCTCAAGGGTAGACTATATATCTAGTCATGAAACAAGTCTAAAAAGTTTTTAAAAGGCTGAAATCATGCAAAGTATCTTCCTAAACCATAATACAATGAACCATAAGTTGGTAACATAAGGAGAACTGGAAAATTCATAAATCTATAGGAATTTAAAAACACCATTTAGGAAACTGTGGGTAAAAAATCAATTACAAGGGATATTACAAAATACACTGAGATAAATGAAAATGATAATACAGCATGCTAAATTTGTGGAATGAATAGAGAGGCAGTGCTCAAGCAAATTATATCTTGAAACCCCTACTTCAATAAAAACAATACTCAATTAAGAATCTAGGTTTATATCTTATGCATTTTATGGAATTATAAAAATAAGATCACTCTAACACAAAGTTATAAGAAAGAAGGAAATAATAAAAATTAAAGGGGAGAAGCACAGAATACAGAAGAGAAAACAAAAGACAAAATCAACAAACCAAAATGTGGTTCTTTGAAAATAACCACACCTTTACCTAGACTGACCAAGCACCAGTTAAAGTGGGAGACTACAGAGGATCCTCTGAACAATTGTAATCCATCAAATCAAATGGTGTGGATGGGGAAAATTCCTAGAAATACACAAATTACAAAAGCTAACTCATGAATAAATAGAATATCTTAACAGAGCTATAATAAGCAAAGAAATTGAATCAGAAATAAAAACATCCCCATGAAGAAAAACTCAAGACAAAAATGCCTTCACTGTTGAAACTGATAAAACATTTAAAGAACTGGCACTAATACTTCTCAACCTCATCCATAAAACATAATAAAAGAAATAACTAAACTGTGTTATACCCATACAATGGACAAATATGAAAACATGCTAAGTTAATGAAGGCAGACATATAAGTTCACATTTTTAAATTAATCTATTTATATGTAATATTCAGCGTAGATAAATCCATAGAAACAGAAAGATTACTGGTTGACAGGGTTTGGTAGTGGTAAATATGGGGTTTCCTTTGAGGATGAAAAAAATGTTTTGGCACTAGATAAGCTGATGCACAACATTGTGAATATACTAAATGCCACTGATTGTACACTTCAAAATGGTTAATTTGATGTTATGTGAATTCAGCTTTATCCAAAACAAGGGACAGACAATCACAAACCAACAAAATCCAATTTACATATTTTAATGTATCCATATGAATACAAACAATAATAGATTAAAATTTCAATGACTCTTTGTTTTTCATATTCACTTTTCATGCAAAAAAAACCCCACCATATTTAGAGAAAAAAATAAATGAAAAATAGCAAATTAAGAAAAGAGCTCTGCAATTCCTTTCAAATGTTAAATTTGTGAATGAAACGGCAATAAAATTATGTCCTATAACTGTGCTATGTGTGAGAAATTTTACTCAATTTCTCCTTATCAAAAACAAGTCTAAAATTATCTTCCCATTTTGTTAGAACAGACAGTAACATTCATAACTCATCAAAGGAGTACTATATGGCCTCTAACCTACCACCCCCACCCTCCCTCCTTTATACCAGGAACTTGTTTTATTTTGTTCACATCTTTTTGCATACTGAAATGCTTTTATTTATTCATCTTAGAAAAGCCATGTTTTAACCCTGATCCAATCTTGTAGGAGCAATCAATTCTTTTAATCCTAATTCAATATTGTAGGGCATAAACATTGAATAAAATTTGGAAATAGAACTGCCTATTCAGAGTTAGTCTTGATTAGTTTACTGGAGTCCTGTAAAAGAGGAAGCGTATTAGAGAGAGCAATAAAAATGACAGAAGCCTCAGAGTCAACAGAAAGAGCAGATGTAGATGCTTGGAGAACAGTTGCTTCAGAGAATATAGACATGGATGTTTTGAGATGCTTTTTAGATTCCAGTAAATATTGCCATGAGATGTTAAGCAAGCCAGAACCTGGACAAAGTCACGGGAAACCAAGAAATGAAAGCCAGTCCCAAAAAAGCAAAGTGAGGTACCCCCACATGTCCAGAGACTGAAAACAACAGAGCCCAGGAGCAAGATGCCAGCCATGTGACTTCCCAGCTACCAGAGGTGTGCCACACAACCTGGCTTTCTTGAATGAAGATAACCTTTTGTTGGCAACTTAATTTGGACATTTTCATAGGCTTAGAACTGTAAACTTCTAACTTATTAAATTCCCCTTTTGAAAAGCTTTTCCACTTCTGACATACTGCCTTCCAGCAGCTTGTAAACTAATACAATCTTCCAATTATTGCTATTTCCAAATTTATTTGAGGGAATTCCAACACATTGTCTATAGAGTACCCAGGCAATGTCTTTGTCCACTTTCTCTATCCCCAGGACTAAAATGATTCCTCACATAATAATACAGTCAGAAACATTTATGAAGGAATAAAAGAATGTATGAACCTCCTCTGTCCCTTCAAAATGGCCTTATGTTTTTATTCTCCAATATCATATAGGGGTTCTAAGTTTGTAATTGTCTGGTAAATTCTATCAAGATGAGGACTGTATGTCCACAGAATGAAACCCTAACTAGGTTTATTATATGTGTAACCAGGGAGTGAACCCTGGAATGTAGCCCTTCTTAGATTTATTAACTGTTTTCAAATAGAACACAAAATAGAGGTTTATGTACCATGAAAATAAGCTGGAAAGTGCAGTAATCTGGGAGGAGAGCAAAGTGCTTTCTCTGAAACCTATTTGAGAAATTGGTTGACCTGTGTCTTAAAATCTGGAGGATTATAAACCCCCCCAAAATCTGGGGATCTTCTGAGTTCTTGAAACAGTAAGCTGTGAGCAGACTTCATTCGTGTATACTTTCAGAAGCCCTGTTTATATTCAGACATTTGTTGTATCAAAGCAGCTTTTACCTCATTGCCTACATTTCCTATTTTTGAGTCTTTTTGTCCTTTTACCATTTGTGTTTTGAGTCTCTTTCAGTAATTTTAACTGTCCCCTCCAAGATTCTAGGCCTATGCTGTGCAATCCCCTAAAATGTAGCTTCAAATCACTGTTAGATCTCAATTGGCATTAATGAAATCAATTAAAACTAAATGTTCAGCTCCTCGGAAGCACCAGTTGTAGCAGCCCCCTCCAAGATTCTAGATCTATGCTGTGCAATACTGTAAGCTCTAACCTGAATTTGCTGTTAAATTTATATTTATTCGTGTTAATAAAATCAAATAAATCTAAATTTTCAGTTCCTCAGTAGCACCAGCCAAATTTTAAGATCTCATTAGCTACATGTGGGCAGTGCCTTTTGCAATAAACTGTGCAGAGATAGATGCAGAGATGGAATATTATCTTCCCTGCAGAGGCACTAGTTTGGCAAGTTGATTTGCATCTTAGTGTTTCTTCTATTTTTTTCTGTATATGAGTCATTTATTTTCTCCTTCTCTCTACTAATTGCCCGTTATGTCTTCCTTCTTATATATTTTCAGTTGTATTTCTTTTAACTTATTAAGGTAAGTATGCATATTGTCTAATTGGTATTTTCCACAAATGAGGCAAAAATTATCCTATAATATTGGTTTACTTTTTTTCCTTCTTTTAAGATGCCCTGCTTTCATATATAAATTTTTTGGATACTTGTGGAATCCATTCTATCTTTAACATTATTAAATTTTTGGATATATCAGCTGCTGAACATTGAGAAGGGTTGGGTTTTGATATGTGATCCAGTATAAGAGGGTAGGTTTGTGATTTATAATTTGAGTTAATACTTTATTTATATTAAGGTTTTTTGTTTTCTATAGTATTCATCATTGCTTTTCTATCTGTGCTTTACAAGAATGTAAGAGGAAAGGAGGAAAGGATATCTTTTTGTTCAACTGTCCATTTTTGCCTTTAATACCTGGACCAGTACCTATCCCATTGCTGGTAGTGGGATTTGAGAGGACTTTTTTTTTTTTTACATGGGCAGACACCGGGAATCGAACCTGGGTCCTCTGGCATGGCAGGCGAGCATTCTTGCCTGCTGAGCCACCGTGGCCCGCCCTAAGAGGAACTTCTTAATAACATATCTTTAAAACACTGCATCATTGAATAAAAAGAAGACAAATGACAGGTGAATGGATAGATTTTTTTACTAACAAAGATATTGGGTGACATTATTTTGGTGTGGAAACAAAGATGTCCAACATTGAACCACAGTACTAAGCAGAGCTGTCCACAGAGATGAGGAAGGGCTGGGAAATGATAGGCCTGTTTCTAGATGGCAATGAATACTTTTATATATTAAAGTGATATTGAGGAAGTATAACACCTACTTCCTGTTGGCTCTTTAAGAGATCCAGAGGAAGAGCCTAAGTAGAGCACTCACCCACCTTAAAGTCACTAAGGACTTAAATCACTATATTTGCTCTGTTGAGAATTTGTACAATAGTTTTTGTACAAAGTATTTTGAATGAATGCATGTATGAATGATTTGGCAGCATTGAAAAGTTGCTACATCGCCTCAAGATCAACAGGGTAGGTATGTTTGTACCTGGATTTTGTCAAATTTTTTTGTGTGTCAAAAAAAGTATGACTCACAAAAGCCAAATATCAAAATGGCAGAATCCCTAAATTATCAGGATTTAAATGTAAATGTCTTAAATTTCTTAAGCAGAAATTGCAGTTAATTCTTCTACATCATGATTTTCTCCATCACATATTCAAAATATCACAGGTTAGTATAAGAAATTAAATGGAACTTTTAGTGGAGTTTTGCAGA
>PVIY010052536.1:0-15142 GCA_004026745.1 Myrmecophaga tridactyla
TGGCTGAGAGGTGCCAGCTGGGGGTCGCGCACGGCGCCGGGTCCTGCGGGCATCCCGTGCGGGAGGCAGGTGTGTGCCAGCTGCGCCCGCCGCCGCCGCAGCGCCGCCACCTCCTGCCTCAGGAGCGCGGGGCCCAGGGCATGCAACCGGGCCCACAGAGTGCGGTTGAAGTGCACGTAGAGCGCCGAGTCCAGCGCGTTCCAGGCGCGCGCCCTGCGCTCCGCGGCGGGCGCCAGCGGCTCCCGGGCCCAGTGCGCGCGCCGGTTGGCGGGGAAGGCCACCACGTCGTCCAGCTCCCAGCACAGCGCGTGCCTCAGCAACACCAGGGACTCGTCCAGGTGTTCGGCGATCAGCACCAGGTCGAAGCGCGCGGCCACGGCTCGCACCACCTGGGCTAGGCGCTGGCGCGTGGGGCGCACGTGGGGGTCGAAGCCCAGGTCGAAGGCCATGAGGTTGCGGGCATAGTGGCTGTCGGGCTGCAGGGGATTGTAGAAAGTGTCCGTGTTCTCCAGGAAATGACTCAGGCTCCAGGCGCCTGCAAAGGGCGCTGCGCCCTTGTAGTAGGAGAAGGCGGACTCCATGAGGCGGGCAGGGTCGCGCAGGATGGTGAAGTAAAAAGTGTCCCTAGGCAGGACACGCTGCACCTGGGGAGGGCAGGGAGTGGGGGCTCATGGACTCAGGGGCCTTGGGCTCAACTTGGGAGTAGCTTCCTTCCCTGCCTGCAGCCCTGACCCCAGGACCCTCCACCAGGACCCAGCAGGAGGCTGAGCCCCATCCTCAAGTCCCCCTTGGCTGTCCCCCAGATTCCCTACCCAGGAGCGGCCACTCCACTGGCCCTATAAGCGAGGCACAGTCACCCCACGACTCTGCCTGGACAAGAGTCCCCAGGGCCTCGCCCCCATGGACTGGTGGCTGGCACCCACATGGCCAGAGCAGAGCCTGGCAGGGGCCCCCCCACCCTGACTCTTCACAGAGAGGGGCCTCTCCAGACCTGTGCATGGTAACATACTGGTGTCCCCGGAGATCCCCGGGCAGAGAGGCAGTGGGCCGAGAGGGCCAAGACTCACCTCCGTGGGCTGGAATCTCAGGTGCTGGCACATGATGTCAAACTGTCCACTTAGGCCTGCGGAGAAGCCCTCCACGCTGCTGGCCGTGAAGTACTGGGGGTAGGAGAAGTGGGGGGCCTGGCGGGCGGGCAGCGCGAAGGTGAGGCCGTGCTTCTCGCCGAAGCGGAATAGCAAGTTGGCAACAGTGCTGCTGGCTGCCTTGTGGACCTTCAGGAAGAACAGGTGCGTCCGGGGCTGGCAGCTCAGGCTGGGGGCCTGGGCCGAGGTCCCAGGGCTGCTGGAACTGCGGCTGAGCAGGGACACGGTCCCTGTACTGGGCTGCCGGGCCTCCCCGGGCCTCCTGCGGGGCTGCATCTGGGCCCGTCCCAGCAGAGTAACCAGCGGCTGGCCCAGGCTGCGGCCTGCACCCTCTCCTGACCAGGCCGAGTGTTGGGCATGGGCGTGTTGGGCAGAGCTCCGTACTTCTCCCAAACTGCCTGAAGGGCTCACTCCAAACTGAGGGTCCAGCCGGGCAGGGGGCAGGGCGTCCAGTGTGTGATCAGGGTCCTCGCTGTCACTGCCCCCTGGGAGGTTGGCATGTCCCTCTGGGAGGTGCTGCTGATGTCCCGGGAGCTCCGAGACGTGGCCAGGGGCCTGTGCCCGCCTGTGCAGAAGCCTGCCTCCCGGGGCCAGCGCCTGGGGGTCGGCATCCAGCCCGGCTGAGGGGCCTCTTTGCGTCCAGGACAGCTGTGGAGAGCTGTGCACTTGCTGCGGGACAGCGCATGCAGGGTCCTGTGTGTAGCTGGTCAAAGGCGGGGAGAGGCTGCGTTAATCCTCAAAGCAGGTCTGGGCCAACCCACGTGAAGCTGGAGCCCTCCCTTCCCTCTCCTCACCAGCCCCCCACCCCCCGGCCCCTGTGTGGACCCCCATCCCTGCAGATACTGGGGCCAGGCCACAGCCGGGCTTGAAGGCAGGTCCCCCTGGATCCACCAGGCTGGCGCTGACTCTGAGCGAGTGGCTGGTGTGTCATGCTCTGGGCTCCCGTCGCCAGAACCTCTGTACTCTGCTCGTGCCCTGCTCACATTCCCCAACTCTCGGCTTGGCCACAACTCGGATGCAAGGGAGACGCGAACGTGTGTGTGTCCTGGGGCTTGTCTTCCCACCATCCTGCCACCTGAGCTGCCCTGAGAACCAGGTTCAGGCAAGAAGAGAGAAAATGTATCCCAGTAAAGCTGGTAAGACGGAGGTGAAACAAAATCCTTGGGGCGTCTAGACAAAAAGGCCAAGGCACTTGGAAAGGAAAGAAAATCAGGTGGCATCAGACTTTGTTACTGCAGTATAAAAGCAAGACAAGAGTGGAGGGACATTTTTTCAGGGAACTGGGCAAGAAACCACGAGCCTCTGATGAGATGCCAGAGAAAAGGACATGAGCCCATGGGAACTTGGGATGGCACTCCGAGGATAAGTGGACCCAAACAGAGGGCTGGACAAACCATCAAAAGCATGGGTGTTGAGCCCTGAATATGATTAATAGCAGATATATGACTCAGGGAGTGTGGCGGTGAAGTTGGAAGGAGAGGGAGTAGTTGTTGGTATTCTGACAGAGGAGAAATGATGAGGTCCAAACACCGGCAGAGAAAGAGGAGAGAAAACGTGAAGTAGACAAGCTCATCTGTCGCCACAGAGGTGGTGGCTAAGGGTCTCATTTACAGAAACGTCTAAGCAAGGGAAGGCTGCCTGAGGACCCTGCACCACACTAGTAGTGGAAGGCTAAGAAGTTCCAGAAAACTAGACAATTTCCAAAATTACCAAAAAGATATTCAACAAACTGAGGGTGAGAAAAGACTATATGGGGAAAGAAACTCAGTAACTATTTTGTAACACTCAGAAAATATAACATAAAATAATGCACAGAGAACTTCAGGGAAACGATGGAGCCGGGTGGGCTGAATCCACCCGTGCTCGGTGGGACAAGACAGGGCTGCGGTCTCGAGGGGTATAAAGAGGGTCTTCAGGGTGTTTGGGGAGGGGAGAGGTGCAGGGATGGAGACAGGGAGAGTGGAGTGGGCCGGGTCCCCACCGGGGCGGGGGCGACACACAAGCACGTGCGATCAGAGAGAGCTGCTGGCCTGGGAGGCCGCCCTGTGCCAATCTGCACCCTCAGCGCCCGCGGGGAGAGCGGAGCGTCCGCTGCTCCCCAGTGCCACATGCGGGGACCCCGCCCCGCACCCATCTCCCCAGCTGCTTCCTGCAGGCTTGAGGAGAGGGGTGCCTCGGCATCGCCACCTTCTGGAGGGACGCGGTTGGGGCAGGCAGGCCAACTTCCTACCTCCCTAGGTTTTACTTCTGTATTTTTCTCTTGTCTTTTTCAATATATATTCTTTATTTTGTATTTATATATATTTATTTAAATTTTATTCTTTTATTTATTTACTTTTTCTTTAATTTTTATTTTCTCTCCCTTCTGTGGGCACCTGTCTCAGTTCATCCTTAATATGTCTTGGAGTGTCTCCTTTGACTTCCGGGACTACTACTGTTGAGGTGTGTTTTTTTTTAATGTTGTTTTTCATATTCATATTTTTAGTTCTTCTTAAGATTCATTTTTGGGGGGCTGAGGGCACTTTTCTTTTTATTTATTTTACTGGAGTGATGCAAATGTTCAAAAAATGATCACGGTGATGAATACACAACTATGTGATGATATTGTGAGCCATTGATTGTGCACTGTGTATGGAATGTTTGTATGCTAAGAATGTTTGTGGGTTAGTATGTTAAGATTTATCAATATGATATTTTAATATTTAATCTTAGACTCAAGGACACAGACAACCGACATATTGATTGATGCTGAAAAATCTTTCCCCAAAATCCAGCATCCTTTCCTGATAAAAACACTTCAAAAGTTAGGAATCAAAGGAAACTTTCTCAGTATCACAAAGGGTATATATGAAAAATCCATAGCCAGCATCATACGTAATGGTAAGACATTGAAAGCCTTCCCCTTAAGAACAGGAACAAGACAAGGATGTCCATTGTCTCCACTGTTATTCAACATTGTATTAGAAGTACAAGCTGGAGCTTGTACTAATTAGACAGGAGAAAGACATAAAAGGCATGCAAGCATGAAAGGAAGAAATAAAACTTTCATTATTTGCAGATGACACGATCCCATACTTAGAAAGCCCTGAGGAATCTATGACAAAGCTACTTGAGCTAATAAATTGAGCAAAGTGGCAGGATACAAGATTAATGTACAAAAATCAGTAAAGTTTCTATACACAAGCAATGACCTATCTGAGGTGACAACTAAGGAAAAGAAACCCATTCAGAATAGCGACCAGAAGAATCAGGTATCTAGAAATAACTGCAACCAAGACGTCAAGGACGTATGCACAGAAAATTACAAAAAAATTGATAAAAGACATTTAAAAATGATCTAAATAGGTGGAAAGATATTCCATGCTCATGGAATAGGATAGGAAGGTGGAATGTCATCAAGATGTCAACTCTACCCAAACTGACCTACAGATTCAATACAATACCAATAAAACTCTCAAAAACCTACTTTGAAGACTTGAAAAGCTGATTATCAAATTTATATGGAAGGAAAAGAGACCCCGAATGCTAAAGATATCTTAAAAAAAGAAAAGAGAAGTGGGAGGACTATCATTTCTTGACTTTAAAGTTTACCTTAAAGCCACAGTGGTCAAAACAGCATGGCACTGGCACAAAGATAGAAGGGCTGACCAGTGGAATAGAATACAGAGTGCAGAGATTGACCACCAAAT
This sequence comes from Myrmecophaga tridactyla, assembly GCA_004026745.1. Taxonomy (NCBI): domain Eukaryota; kingdom Metazoa; phylum Chordata; class Mammalia; order Pilosa; family Myrmecophagidae; genus Myrmecophaga; species Myrmecophaga tridactyla. The sequence goes on from PVIY010052536.1 coordinate 4,835, forward strand.
TTATGGACATTTGATCTTCGATAAAGCCCCCGAATCCACTGAATTGGGACAGAATAGTCTTTTCAATAAATGGGCATGGGAGAACTGGATTTCAATAGTGAAAAGAATGATAGAGGACCCCTACCTTACACCCTATGCAAAAATTAATTCAAAATGGATCAAAGAAGAGATGCCCATCTTCACTGGCTGTAAGGGAAATGTAGATTAAGACAACAATGAGATAATAAGAATGGCTGCTATTAAGTAAATAGGAAACTATAAATATTGGAGAGTATGTGGAGATATTAGAACACTTATTCACTGCTGGTGGGAATGTAAAATGGTTCAGCTGCTGTGGAAGTCAGTTTGGTGATTCCCAGAAAACTAAATATTGATTTGCACTATGGCCTGGCAATACCAATACTTAGAATATGCCCAGAAGAGCTGAGGGCAGTGGCACAATCAGACATTTGCACACCGATGTTCATAGCAACACCATGCACACTGCCAAAAGATGGAAACAATCCAGGTGCCCATCAACAGATGAGTGGATGAACAAAATGTGGTATATACATAACGATGGAGTATTATGCAGCAGTTAGACAAAATGATGTCCGAAACGTATGATAATGTGGATGAGCCTCGAGGACATATACTGAGTGAAATAAGTCAGATACAAAAGGACAGACACTGTATGATTTTGTTATGCCGCTGGGAAAGCCTCCAGTGTTTAGGAGCAGCTAGAAGGAAAAGCCTGAGATGAGGGCATGGCAGCCCATGGCAACTCTGGGACCTGTTCTGTAGCTGCTTGTGGAAGTATGCTTTGAAAGTTATTGCTTTTTTCTTTCCTTTCTTTGTATATATATATTATATTTCACAACAAAAACAATGGTAAAAAAAAACTATAGGCAGCTATAGTATTAGATAAAATAATTTCTGAAATAAAAAATTTGAAAATACTTAGTAACAGCTCACTACTATAGCAAAATTGATATTCATAGTAACTTGATATTTTGAGAACATATATAGTTTTGATAGTTAATCTAATGGTATTTAAGATTGCGTTTAATATTTAGAATCTAAGAAACTCTGTTATCTGTATCTAGATTTTTTTCCTTACTTGCTTTAATTTTAAACTAGTTTATGAAACATATTATACAAACAGGCTTTACACTGATTACTTAGATATTTTATTTAAATATGCCTATGGGCAAGCTATCTGTTTTAGGTGGTTAAGATTTTCATATGTTAATTGTAAAAATATTGGTATCTTCATATTTTCCTGAAGTCAGGAAAACGTTTAGTAACAAAGTGCATTGTTTCTTTCCTTAAATAAAAATATTTTTTAAATGAACTAAATAAGCTACTGAATGTTAACGTGCTTAGACCCCAAGTAGCTCCACAAACGCCTATTAAATCTGAAGTGATGACAATTCATTAAAAAAGCTTTGGAAGACAGAAAAAAAATAGATCCATCTCTGGCGTGTCATATTTTGGCACCCTTACAGATGGGCAAATGGAAGCAAGAAAACACCCGGGGCGCTGCCCCGGCATCAAGCAAGGAACTGAGAACAGATGTATTCACCATGAACAGAGAGCTCGTCAAGTCAGAGGCCCAGCGCTAACAAGAAGACACGGCAGGTGTGCAAACGTGCAACCCACGCCCGTCAGCACCCACCAGGAAGCGGAACCGCAGGAGGTGTGTGGGGACACAGAGGTGGAGATGTGGGCTCCTCTCTGCATCGCAGCCCCGCAGGGCACAGCAGGACCTGGGGAGGGGTTCGGCCTCTCCACTTGGCAGCGGGGAATAGGGTCCCAAGGACACGCAGCAGTCCTGAGACCTGACCTTATTTTAGGCCGTAAAGAAAATCTCATACACCCCAAAAACTAGGAATAATACAAAACCATTCCCTGATCACAATCCAGATACCAGAAATTAATGGCATTAAAACAAAAAGTCCTTCTATCTTGGTACTTAAGGCACACACACACACAGACACACACACTTGGGTTAAAGCAAAGTTACAAAACAATACGCAGGACGTTATACAAATTCACAATGAAAACACCACATATCAGAATATAATAAAGGAAGTAATAAGAGAAAAATTAATAGCTTTCCAGACTCATGTCAGTAAGAAATGTAAGGAATGAAATGCAATAAAATAGTCATCAAAAAAGTAGAAAAAGAGTAACAAGATGAACAAAATGAAAGCAGAATAAAAGGAAAAAATAAAGCAGAAATTGATATATTTGAAAACAAATAGATAATAAATGCTGGTTCTTAAAACAATTCAGCAAATATAGATAAAATGTAAAAATACAGGCTTATCTCTCCTATGAATACTAATGAAAAAGCTATAAATAAAATATACAGAGTTATAATCCAACAGCATATTACAACATTCTATATGACAAGACATGTACTAGGAATTCAGGGATGAGTTAATATTAGGCCATTGTTTCATATAATTCAAATTATTACATCTAGGAAAAAAGCCACAAGTTTTTTTCATTGGGAAGTCTTTTGATAGAATTCAAAATCTCTTCCTGTTTAATAAAAAAGGGTTAAAAAGGTAAGAATCCATGGTTAGTGTCTTACAAATATCCATGCATGTGCACGCACACTCCATATTCTGGCCTACAGCATTCCCAAAAGAAGCAAAAATGGATTTGAAAAAGTGGAAAGACCCTCATTCTTGGAAGCGGTGCCTCAACACGCAGAGCAGCCTTGGAGCTGACCTACAAATGCTCCGTGGGCTTACTCAACAGTCAGCATCGGAGAACTGGACACCAGACTCTAAACGCCATGAAAAATAAACAAGAAAGTGTAGCTAAGAAATAGGATTTCCACACTTTAACAGCACTTTAAGTGGTGTTGAGGCCATTTGGGAAAAGATAAATCTGAATAAAGTAAAGTTTGCCAGAATAAACTCCCAGAATGAAATCTCACAGTGGTTCAGAGCCCTGGATCAAATCCTTGACAGCCCGGGTGCCCTGCGTGGGAGCTCTTTCCAGTCCAGAAACAAATTCCAGAAGCGGCAACGGAAGGGTTAACAGAATGTGCGGCGTCATCACAAGGACCGAGCCCGAGTCAAAGCACGCTAAACCGGGAAAACTCTCGGCAGCCTTTAACGCAAACGTAAATCTTTTAATAATAAAGAACTCAAGATTTTTTTAAGATCGAAAAAAGGGCAAAAGCGTGAAGACAGTTCACAGAAAAAGGTATACAAAGCCCCCTTAAATACGGGAAACTGCGCAAACTCCCTCCCAATAAGATCAATTCAAAGCAGACCCCAGCCGCCCCCGGCCCACGGCGGGTCGGGGGCAGAAGCCCCGCGCAGTGCGGCAGTTTTAGGGAGAAACAGAGACACTAAAATCACGAAAAATAGACAATGGTGAGAGCGTCGCGCCTAATGTGTCTTCCGTGGGTGGCCTGATGAGAAGGGTCCATTCAGTAGCTGAAAACGAAGGTCACGCCCGGGGCCGCAGCCCCGCGGATGGAGACTCCAGCAGATGGAGACTCCAGCGGATGGAGATCCTCGAGCCCTCGGGACATCCTGGGTGGGCCGTGGAAGCCCGGTGACCCTCCCGGACACCTCATCGGGACGCCCAAGCGGAGGGAGGTAAAGCCAGCCTGCTCCCGACCCTCGTATTTCCACGTTCAACGGGAAATTCACCCAGACGCGCCTGGAGGGTCGCGTGGGCGGGCAGCTGGGCAGAGCTGCCCATCTGGACCCTGAAAGGTCGGGGTCAGTAAAGGGAACAGAGTCAAACCAGGGGTCCGTGGGGCTGAGGGGCTCCCACCTCCAGGGCAGGGGCGTGGGGCTGAGGGGCTCCCACCTCCAGGGCAGGGGCGTGGGGCTGAGGGGCTGAGGGGCTCATACCTCCAGGGCAGGGCGGCGCCTGCCAGCTGCAGGGCCGCCACGAGGATGCTGGCTGCACAGACAAGGATCCCGGCCCGGGCCGCGAGGCTCCTGGGCACCCTCCACCGCCTGCAGGGGAAGCAGCGCCCACGGCTCAGTCCCCAGTACCCCGGGTCACAGAGGGGCGAGGCTTGCACATGGGATCCCTGAGCTGCCCCTGGCCCTGAACGCAGCCCCTGGGAAGGTCCGGGGGCCGTTCTGGGGACCCCCACTCCGACCCGCAGGAGGAAGCAGCAAGGCCGCAACTCTGCAGCTAGGAGCTTGGCGGCCAGAGGTCCCCTCCAGAGGAGGGCAGGAGCTCCACTCAGCGCAGGGGCTCCTCGGCACGGAGGCCCAGGACCCCAGGTCAGGAGGGAGAGAAACTCCCTGCTGGGGGCACCCCCTGGGCCAGGCCGTGGGTGTGGGCGGGCCCAGCTCTGCCTGGACCCCTCCGCCAGCCCGGCCTCCTCGTGAGCCCCGCCCCCCCCCGTGGCCCCCAGGTGGAGGGGCTCTTTTTTGTGGAGCCCCAAGCCCCCAGGGTCACTTTTGGCTCAGGGGGCCGCGGCTCTGCTCTCTCTGGGGCTCGAGGTCCAGAGGGCGGAGGCAGCTTCTGGAGCCTGGAACGCCTTGAGGGCTTGGCCCTCCCTGTGGCAAAACCAGCGCTCAGCCCCCAAAGGGAGGGCAGAGACCCTCAGAGCAGCTGGTCCCTCCAGCTAGGGGGCGTGGCCGCAGCGCTTCCTGCTTCCTGCAGCCTGGAGCTGGAGCTGGGTGCCTGGACCTGCACCTGGTGGGAGGGGCTAAGGTCTGCGGAGGGGACCACAGGTCAGGGTGGGCAGGGGATCCGGTACTCTGCTGGGGGAGAGCCCCCACCTGAGCCCACAGCTGACTCTCAGGGCTCTGCCTCTGATGGACCAATAAGTGTGCCTGGAGGGGCTGGGAGGGTGGCCACCAATCCTAAGGAACAAGGGTAGGTACAGGGAGAGCTGTGGGGTGGGGGTTGAGGGTCTGGGGAGATGGGGCCTAACCCACCTAACCTTAGTGCTTGGACCCTGGAACATCCTCTCCAGGCCCTGCCCTCCTCTGGCTACACCTTCTGGGTCGCTTGGGAGACACCTTCCCCCACCCCATCCTCTCTGCCCACCACCGGTGACGTCCCCCCCAAACCCAACTCCAACCGGCTGGGCCCCAGACGCCTACCCAGCTGCCTCCTTCTCATGCTCATGGGACATCCTGCAGGAGCCCCAAACTCTTGCATCCCAAAGGGAACCCAGCCCCCTGGCCCCCCCACCCCCCCGTGCCCCTCTGAGGTCACCTGGCTCCTGCTGTGTTGTGCAAGACCACTGCCTGTTCTGCCAGCCAGGCAGGTTGGCAGATAGCTGCCCCCTCGGGGGGGTCAAATCCCAGCCTGGTACTGGCCTCACCTGGGCGGGTGCCCTCCCAGGAGGCCCACACCGGCCCCACGTTGCACCTTAAAGTGAAACATTTTCAAGGGCTCTTGGAGATACTATCTAGCCAAAGGAACGCATCCTGAATGGTGGAACTGTGGATGAGGGGATAACAAAAAATGCCTTCAAGACTTTGCTGGCCTCCGGGGGTCTGAGAAGGTGCTCGGGGCCCAAGTAATGCCCACAGGCTTCTCGGCTGATGCAACCACTGCCCCAGCTTTGTAGGAGAAAAGCAAGCAAAGGAGGTCAGAGGCATTAGGCAGCCCTGGGCAAACATTGTGGGGTGGGGCTTGCTTTTCCTGGGGTGTGTGGTCACCCTGGGACAGAGGCTACTCCCCCACATGAGACTTTAGTGAGAAGGAGTATTCTGTTTGAAGATCCTCCAAGGGGCTTGTCTTTCAGGGCTGGGTGTAGGCTCTGCCTGCCCCCTGGGAACCCGAATTACTCCCTCCGAGACTCAGTTCCCTCATCTGAAATGGGGGTCCCTTGGCTCTGGGCTGCAGGGCAGGGCAAGGGACAAGTCCAGTCGTGGGACAGGAGCCAGCACAGAGACAGCCCCTCTGGGAGCTTGGTGAACAAGGCCTGTTCTTCCCACCACAGCCTGGGACCCTGGGGTGTGCCCCCACCCTGGAAGCATCTTTGGAGCTGGGGGAAAGGTGGGTGGGCAGCTCTTCCCCTACCCAGCTATCTCCAGGAGCCCCCAGCAGGACCTCAGGGGAGGGGCTTGGGTGGGGTCCTTGGGATCTGTGCTCAGGCTCAGGTGCCGGGTGGGCTCGTCCTCACCTGCTCCAGGTGACAGGGCCACAGGAGCCTGGGACAGGTGGGGTGGAGGAGAGGGCTGCGGGCGCCCCAGGAGCAGGGCACAGCAGGAGGGGACAGTCTCAAGACATGGTACCATCCCCCCATCCACTCCCAGAACTGTCCAGGGAGGGGGCTGGGAAACCCCAGGGATTCTGAGGTCTGGGGCAGGCAGGGGGCCCTGGGGGTGCAGCTGGGGAAGCCATAGAGGAGATCCCTGTGTGTCCTGTAGCCCCCCATGTGGGCCTTCCTGCCTCCGAAGGCCTGGGCAGCCTCTTCTCTTGAAGAGGTGGTTGAGGGGGGCTTGCTAAGGCCCATTGTGGGGGTGCAGGGGGCCCATCTGGGGCCGGGGTATAAACCCAACCTGGCTCCAGATCAGGGGGTGAGGAGGTGGCAGGTTCAGGGGGCAGCAGCCTCTAGGGAAGGTGCTGGACATTTCTCTGCTAACCCCCAACACCTCTGGGTTGGGTCCTTCCTGCCCACCTTGAGGCTCGAATAAGACTCAGTGACAGTGACTCGAGCTGGTCACTTGGCACCAGGCAGGGATGGGGACTCTGGGTGGGGGCTGAGAGGCTGGCCTGGCCCCCCTGCCCTGTCCTCTGCCGCCCTTGACCACCCTTGACCACCCCAACCTGCCCCTCCTGCTCTGTCCATGCCCCCCAGACCCTCTGAAGGGGAGAGGGGCAGAGGCAGCGGGCCCCACACACCTGAGTGCCCACATGCCAGACTCCTAGCTCCTGCTCCAGGTTCCAGCCGGACGTTCCTTCCCAGAGAGGCTCCAGCCCTACAGGCTCCTGGGAGGGCTGTCCCTGCCCGACAGCCCGCCCACCTGCAGCTCCGCCCACCCCTTGGGAAGGTGAGAGACCTCAAAAAGCAAGTTTGGGGCAGGCAGTGTATATGGCTGCTAGGAACAAAGCAGGGAATGGGAGTGGGGTGAGGGGAGCAAAGGAGAGTGAGATGCAGTTGCTGGTCAGGGCAGGATGTCCTCGGACCATGTTTCATTCATTTTGCGACTTGGGCATGTGCATTTTGGCTTTGCGTAGCGGGTTTGCTAGAGAAAACAGGCAAGTTCGTTGATGCCAGCATGACTTGTTTCTTCTTTGCAGGGGCAGAGGTCTTAGCTAGCACCATGAAGCATTGCTGGTATGTCAGCCTGACTAAGTTACTCGGTTTCTTGTTGTAATTCCCCGGATAAAAAGGGAATTCAAGCATATCGAGTTGATTAGTGAAGTTATTAACCATTCCAGTTTCACACTGACTTGCAAGCATTCTTTGTGTATTTTGGATCTAAGTCCTTTGCCAGATAATGGGTTTTGCAAATATTTTCTACCAGTCTGTGACTTGCCTTTTTGTTCTCTTAACAGTGTCTTTTGCTGAGCAGAAGTTTTAAATTTTGATAAAGTTCAATTTACCATGTTTTTCTTTCATGCACGGGCTTTTGGGTATCATTGCCAAACCCTGGGGTACCTTATTTTCTCTATGCTTTCTTCTAGAAGCTTTTAGGTTTAGGTCTACAATCCAGTTTGACTTAATTTTGATGAAAGATGTAAGGACTCTGACTAGATTTTTTTTTTTTTCAGATTGAAATCCAGTTGCTCAAGGACCAACTGCTTTCTCCATTGAGTTGCCTTTGCTCCTTTCTCAAAGTTCCAGTGACTATTTGTGTGGCTTTACTTCTGGGCTCTCTGTTCTGTCCCCCTGATTTATGTGTCTCTTCTTTTGCAGACAGCACACCGCCTGGATTACTGGGACTTTGTAGTAAGTTTTGAAGTCCATTGGTGTGAAATGTCCAACGTCCTTCTTCAGGATTGTGTTTGCTATACTAGGTCTTTTGACTTTCCATATGAACTTTAGAATCTGCTTGTCAATTCTGAAAATATGCTTGCTAGAATTTTGATTGGGATGACATTCCAATTCAGGATTTTGACCATCTCCCCATTTTATTTAGAACTTCTTTGATTTCTTTCATCAGACTTTTGTAGTTTTCCTCATATAGACCTATACATATTTTGCTTTATTTGTATTTTAAGGATTTCATTTTTTTTGGTGCTATGGTAAATGGCATAAGTCTCAAACATCCATAGTTTATTGCAAGTTTTTAGGAAAGCAAATAATTCAACCGTGCTATAATAGTTCCAGTACTTCCAGGAGTTTTCTTAAAATTGATTGTCTTTTCTAAAAAATCATGTTATTTGTGAACAAAGATGGTTTTATTTCTTCCTTTCCAATCTCTGTACCTTTATTTCTTATTTTTGTCTTTTTGTGGAAGCTAGGAGTCTCAGTATGAAGTTAAAGAGGACTGGCGGGAAGGGATATCCTTGCTTGTTCTTGACCTTAGGAGAAAGCATCCAATTTCTCAACATAAGATGTGAAATTAGCTCCAGGTTTGTGGAGCTGTCCTTTATCAAATTGAGAAAGTTCTCCTCTATTCCTAGTTTATTGAGACTCATTATCATGAATAGGTGTTGGATTTTGTCAAATGCTTTTTCTGCATCATTTGATATGATATCAAGATTTTCTTCTTCATCCTATTTGTGATAGGTTATAGTAATTGGTTTTTAAGCGTTCATTCAGGCTTGCATACCTGGAGTAAATCTCACTTGGCCATATCTATAGTATTTTTTTTTTCTATAGTATTTTTAAATACTGTTGGATTCTATTTGCTACTGTTTTGTCGAGGATATTTGCATCTATGCTCATGGGAGGTATTGGGTCTCTAGTTTTCCTTTGTTATTTACCTGGTTTTGGCAACAGGGTAATGCCAGCATCATAGAATATGTTAGGAAATATTCCCTCTGCTTCTGTTTTCTGAAAGAGATTGTGGAGATGGGGTACAATTCTTCCATAAATACCCAGTAGAATTCATCAGTGAAACCTTCTAGGCCCAGAGCCCTTTTTTCTGGAGGTTATTAATTGTTCATTCAATTTCTTTAATAGACATAGGCCTGTTCAGATGATCTCCCTCTACCTGCAGTTTGGGTCTCTGTGCCTGTGCCTTTGAAGGGTTAATCCATCGAACCTAAGTTACCTCACTAGGGGCGTAGGGTTGTCCCCAGGGCCCCTCCAGCCTTTTGTGTCCTCAGATCCACCAGCCATGGCCCCCTCCTCCATTTCCAGGGCCTTTCTCTCTGTCCAAATTTCATTCCCTTCTGAAGGATCCAGGCAGAGGTGTGGGAAACCTCGCAGGCACGGGTCCCTCTTCCTACAGTGCTCACCATACGTGCTCCAGGTGACCCGTGCTGGTCTCTGCCTGGGGACCCAGCTCTGGCCAAGGATTCACAGCCTGGGGGACATTTCCTGTGACAGGCAGCCCCATCCGGCACGCTCATTTTCCCGCAGCACCTTTTCTGACCCCTGAGCATGCCGTGGGGTCCTTGGGATGTCCCCAGGGAATCTAAATTTGGAAGTGACCACAGCGGCCTCACCCTCCCCCACAACATCTCCACAATCTTCCTGGGGCATTCTGCTGGGGACCCTCAACCCTAAGGCAGAAAAGAGCCCCAGGTGAGCCTGTAGCTCACAGGTCAGCCTTGCCCGGGGCAATGTCAGCAGGTGACCAAGTCTCAGGGCCCTGTTTCCTTCCCTGATGTGTCCGCTTCTCTCCTTCCCAGTCTGATCTTGGGGTTGGACAGGACTCAGAGGCCAAGCTGACCCCCACCCCTCCCCCGACCCTGTGCAGCCACACCAGGTGGCAGCTGGAGCTGACGGGGCCAGTTTATAACTTTGCCATCTTTCAGGGCAGTGCGAGGCCCCGTCCCAGGAGGCTGGGGTCAGTGTCCCCTCCCGACCCTGAGTGGGGCTGCCCTGAGACATGCCCGGCCACAGGCATCGCCTGCCATCAGTCCTCAAGCTGCGTTCTCATGCAGGTCAGAGCATTGTCCCCAGCACCTGGGGGGCAGCAGGACAGTCCAGGGGACAGTGGGCTCTGGTGAGCAGGCTGTGGGGCCCTTCCTGCACACCTGTGGAGGGCGTGGCGCAGCATCCAGCCTGACAGTGACCACTGCCTGCCACCTCGGCCACCAGCTGCTCCCCGCACAGCCGCAGACGCAGGCAGGCGGTTTTGCTGGGATGAAGGTCCGCCAGGTCCGCGAGTCTCTGTCCACCGGCCCCAGGGTGCCTGTGAACACGCTTAGCCCTGGGGAGGGTCCCCCAGGCCCTAGATCAGGCGTCCAGGGCCCGTG
>PVIY010052537.1:0-15147 GCA_004026745.1 Myrmecophaga tridactyla
GGAAAGAAGGAAAGTCACAGTTAGAGAAGGAGGCGTGAGATGGAAGCAGAGGAAGAGAAGGTGGTGTAACGACAGAAATAGAGGCTGCAGAGTCAGAGAGATATTTGAGGATGTTTTTCTGATGGCTTTGAAGATGGAGGAAATGATCAGTAGACAAAAACTGTGGACAATCTTTAGAAGCTGGAGAAAGCAAGGGATAGATTTTCTCTTAGAGTCCCTAGAATGAATACAGCCCTAACCACGCCTTCATTTTAGCCTAAGGCCTATTTTCTAACTCTGATGTGCAGAAACATAAGATAACACATTTGTGTTGTTTTAAGTTTGCAGTAGTTTGTTACAGCAGTAACAGGAAACTTATATATACCAGGAGACCTATCAGGAGGGAGTTCTCAGGGAAGGCTCAGAAGGCGATTGTAGCTTCCCACAGCCACACAGCTGGTGGGTGGCTCAGAGCGATGAGAATGCCCAGGCTCCACGAAATAATCACTGAATGACAATGTGAATAGATGAATCAACAAACGAGCCAGCAGCCCTGTCCATTATGACCCTTTTCTAATCCTATTTTTGAGCACTTGCAATGTACTAAGCCCTTTACCAGAGTGAGCTTTTCTCAACATCCCGATAGATCTAAGCGCCATGAACTATTTCTACCATTTTGCAAATGTAGTTCCGCGGCTCAAAAAACTGTCCAACTTGCTCAGTCATTCGATAAAGGAGGAACAAAGGGAGGATTTGAACGCTGTGGGTACCCTCAGGTGCTGCTCTTCAATGCACATTTATCACGGAGAAGAATGGAGCAACGAAGGCGTCCACAGCTCTGCAGCTGAGACGTCCTTCCCCCAGCAACCCTCCTCCAAGATGGGAGCAGCAATGGCATCTCTGGGGAGTCACTTTGAGGGGTCCTTAAGCCTCAGCATTCAGGAGTAGGAGTAAGGGTATACATCCTAAGATGAAGCCTCTCATGAATTCAAGACCATTCTCTTGTCTCCTTTTGTGGGAGATCTTTGCAAGAATAGCCTTTTTAATGGTGCTCTAGGGGAGATTTTAACTGCACAAAAATGCTCAGTTTGAACTACTAAGACCCCTACAGCATTGCCCAAGGACTTCTTTCACGAGGCAGGTAACACAAAGGAGACAAAGAGTCGGATGGGAAATGGAGCAACCCCATAGGAGACCACTCTACCTAAAATGGGCAGACCTCCCTCTGTTTCAACCACAGCAAATTCCTTTGTGAGAGAGGTCCAGAGGTGCTGGATGCCCTGATTTTTCCAGACAGGCCATGAATGCATTTTTCTCATGAAATCTCTCAACTTATTATTTTGGGGCACCATGCCTATTAAATAAAATATGCCTGTGCTAGGTACCAGTTTGTGACTTGTGACCTAAGACATCAGGGAAGAGCCACCTACTACACCAATTCTATGACCAAAAAATTAACTTATGAAAAATGCACTAAATTTTTTAATAGAGGAACTGTTGATAACACCTTATAAGTGAAAGGTTGACATCACCAGTTATAATCATGCGGCTATAACGTGATGCACTTCGCTGCTGTGATTTCCTTCCCCCAAAATTCGTAACCCCAAATTGAGGTAAACCCAAACTGAGGGACATTCTACAGAACACCTGACTAGGAGTTTTCAAAAGTCTGTCAAGGTCGTGAAAGACAAGGAAATACTCTAGCTATGTCACAGATTGGAAGAGACCAAGAAGATATGATAACTAAATGCAATGTGAGAGCCTGGAACAGAAAAAGGAAATTGCAGGTAAAATTGGTGATATTTAAATGAAGTCTATACTTTAATTAACACTACTATACAAATGCTAATTCCTACTTTTGGGAAACTGACCCATGGTTATCTAAGATGTTAATATTCAAGGAGGGTATATAATGTTGAACAAATTTCAGGCCATAGGCCAGTCAGGCCCACTGCCTGTTTTTCGTAAATAAAGTTTTAGTAGAATTTGGCCTCACCATTTGTACTGTCTATGGTTGCTTTCACACCACAAGAGCACACCTGAATAGTTACAACAAAGGTCATATGGAACCCAAGGTCTAAACTCTTTACTATCTGGTCTTTTACAGAAAATGCTTGCCACCTCTGAGAATTCTGTACGATCTTTGCAACTCTTCTATAAAGTCTAAAATTATTTTGAAATCGAGGTTTTTAGAGATGTACTAAATAAGGCAAGCCAGCTTTTCTAAACCAAGCTGAGATGATCTGGGGATCATCTGGGGGCTGTGAAACATAGGACACAAACTCTAGATATTACATGCCAAGGGAATAAATAAGCAAGGATGTTGAGACCTTGTGACTTTGGATTAATTCCTTCACCTCTCTCATCCAAAAAATGGGGGTGAAGATAATACCTCTACAGTGAGGATGGAATGAAGTAGATAGTGCCCATGAAATACTTAGGACAGGGTCTGACATAGGAAGTTGTGCTGGTTTAAAAGGATGTATGCCCCCTAGAAAAGCCATGTTTTAATCAAAATCCCATTTCATAAAGGTAGAATAATCCCTTTTCAACACCATATGTTTGAAACTGTCATCAGATCATCTCCCTGGATGATGTGATTTAGTCAAGAGTGGTTGTTAAACTGGATTAGGTGATGACATGTCTCCACCCATTTGGGTGGGTCTTGATTGGTTTATTGGAGTCCTATAAAAGAGGAAACGTTTTGGAGAATGGGAGATTCAGAGAGAGAATGCTGCAGCCCCACAAAGCAGAGTCCAACAGCCAGCGACCTTTGGAGATGAAGAAGGAAAACGCCTCCCGGGGAGCTTCATGAACCAGGAAGCCAGGAGAGAAAGTAGCAGATGATGCCTTGCTCACTATGTGCCCTTCCAGCCAAGAGAGAAACTGTGACTGTGTTCGCCATGTGCCTTTCCAGATGAGAGAGAAACCCTGAATATCATCGGCCTTCTTGAACCAGGGTATCTTTCCCTGGATGGATGCCTTAGATTGGACATTTCTATAGACTTGTTTTAATTGGGACATTTTCTCGGCCTTAGAACTGTAAACTGGCAACTCCCCCTTTTAAAAGCCATTCCATTTCTGGTATATTGCATTCCGGCAGCTAGCAAACTAGAACAGAAGCGTTCAATGAATTTTAGCAAGTGTTATTTTGAGTCCCAAGAGATAATATGATTTGCTCAGGATCACATGGCTTCTTGGAGAAAATGCTGGGGAACAACCCACATCTCCTGACCCTTAGGTTGTCATTGTGAAACAATTTATGCTTTCTAAAATCTTGTCCTACTTATAAGGCCCTGTCACAATATATCCCCACGTGGAGTTTTTCAACCTTTGCTTGCATAACTCCAGGTACAGAGGACTCACTATCTTAGCCAGCCCATCACAACTCTCACGATAATTTCCTTCTATTGGTCCACATCCTGACCTCTCAATCTACAAAGTCTTCTTTCTTCCAATTTGAGAGTCCTTGTCTCTCTCATCTGTTGGAGACAGACTTGCAAAATAATGTATAGATGTGCCCAACCAGTTCCCTGCACTCAGAAAAGATCCAAACACTTCATTCTGGCTGAGAAGGATGTGGTTGGCAGCTTTCAGAGATAGGTCCCAATGGTCTCTACCTCCTAATAATCACACCCTTGTGTAATCCCTTCCCCTCAAGTGTGGGCTGGGCTTAATGACTTAGTTCTAATGAATTGAATATGGCAAAAGTGATAGGATGTCATTTCCATGATTAGTTTACAAAAGACCGTGGCTTCCATCTTGCCTTCTTGGCTTGCATGCATTGATGAAGCAAAAGGCTTTGTGAGAGAGGACCACTCGGCTAGGAACTGAGGGTGGGTGGCCTCTGGCCAACAGCCACTGAGGAACTGAAGTCCTTAAGCCAACAGCCATGAGATACTGAATTCCACCAAAGGTACACTTAGAAGCAAATTATTCCCCAGGGGAGCCTTGAAATGACTGCAGCCACGGCTGACAACTTGGTCACAGCCTATGTGAGACTTTGAGGCAGAGCACATAGCAAAACTGTGCTTGGGTTCTTGACCCACAGAAACTGAGATAATATTGTTTTAAGCCCTTAAGTTTTAGGGTAACTTGTTATGCAGCAATAGATAGCTAACACAAAGGCTTCACATGAGTTAGTTCCATCCACCTTGTTGACCTTGTCTCAAAGGACTCACCTTCTTGTTTACAATGCCCCAGACACACTGGCCATCTTAAAGCTCCCCAGTCATGTGGCACACATTCTCTTCTTAGAGATTTTGCATAGACTGTTCCATCCTCCTGAAATGCCCTTCCTTCTGAAGGATCTTTCTCATCATTCTAGTCTTTGCTTAAAGAGACCTTCCCTGACTACCTCATCTGTTTTTAAAAGACCTTTTCTTATTGTTAAATATAACATATACACAAAGAAAAGAAATAAAGAGCAATGATTTTCAAAGTACATTTCAATAAGCATTTCCAGGACAGATTTCAGAGTTTGTTATGGGACACTATTCCACTATTTCAGATTTTTCCTTCTAGCTGCTCCAAAACACTGGAAGCTAGAAGAAAAATTTTTTCTTTTTTGTGAAAAATAATATATTTACACACAAAAAAAGCAATAAATTTCCAAGCACAACACAACAATTAGTTGTAGAACAGATTTCAGAGTTTGGAATGGGTTACAATTCCACAATTTTAGGTCTTTACTTCTAGCTACTCTAAGGTACTGGAGACTAAAAGAAATATCAATATAATGATTCAGCAATCATACTCGTTTGTTAAACCCTACCTTCTCTGCATAACTCAACACCATCTTTGATCTTTCTATTCCACGTCTTAGGGGTATTTGGGCTATGCCCATTCTAACTTTTTCATGTTGGAAGTGGCTATCGCTACTATGGGATGGGGGATGGAACTGTCTGATGTTCTGGAGAGGCTGGGCCCTCTAGGTTTCAGGACGTATCTGGCCCAGGGACCATCTAGAGGTGGTTGTAGGTTTCTGGAAAGTCACCCTAGTGTAAAGACCCTTTGTGACTACCTCATCTGAAGCTGCCCCCAGTCACTCACTCCCTCAGCTCCAGGATCCTTTATTCACAACCTTTATCCTTTTGATTTTCTGCTTCCATGAGGGCAGAGGCCTTGAGTATCTTGCTTACTGTGTACATCTTTCATGTCCAACACAGACAATGCCACATGACAGGTACTCAATAAATATTTGCCAAACAAGAGAACGAGTGAATGAAGCTGGTGCCAACAATTCAGGTCCATTTCATCCTTTGAGCTGGAAAACAAAGCAGGGGCCAGGGAGGTGCCCACCATATGCATTCCAGAATGTCCAGCACCAATGTCTTACTCAGCAATTACTGGCTGACCAGGCATGGGTCAACCTTTACTTCCCCTGGCCCTGGCACCATGCATGTGGCACTTTCCAGCTTCCAGGAACATTCCCTCCCACTGTATAGTTGGCTTAGTGGTCATCACGCCCTACTTGTCTTCATGATCTGTTAGGCTGATGGGCTGTTAATTCCAAGTGTCCAATGAAAGCAGCTGGGAAGGGCTGCTGGAGGCTCTCAGGCAAAACCAAACCAGGAGAGCTCAGATCAAAGTCTGGTGATTATCCTAAAATCTACAAAGAACACGTGTCCTATGGAAGTGGTAACTTGGAAGGTTACCAGTCAGTGGCTTCAAAGAGCTGTCGTCCTCCTGTTTTTCTGTGATCCCAGCACTATGCAATGTACTGGCCACATACTGTCTCATTAAATGCTCAAGTAATTAAAATCAAATCGCATTGCTTTTATAGCCACGTTTTCCAGGTGAAGATGCTGAGGGTCAATAGGTCCAGTGGTTTGTTCACAGACAAGGGGCAGAATGCCTGGATTCAAATCCAGGAAATCTAATGCCAGAGACCAACAAGGCTGACCACTGGGTCCCCTGACCCTCCCCACCTTGACTTATGATCACTGGAAAGAATTGAGAGGCAGAGATAAGCAAGGGCTGAGGGGAAAGGGGGACATTTGCCCCCTCTAGGACAGGTCCTGGAAATGCCCTAGCCTAGAACTTCTTATAGAAATACAACACAAGCCATATAAATATGGTAACATTTCCTAGTAGCTGCACAAAGTGAGAAGAAACAGGTGATTGTTCTTAGGAAGTTGACAAGGAAGTTTTAAGTGTTCAAGGAACATGACATATGCAACCTACTCTCACAGGTTTAGAAAATTGATTCAGAGAGAGGGAGAGAGATAACAAATATGGCCAAAGGTTCAAAGTTGGGAATCTGGGAATCTGGGTTGAGTGTATGTTGAAGTCCTCTGTATGGGTTTTGTATCATTTTTGCCATTATCCTGTAAGTTTTAAATTATTTCAAATTTTTAAAAATTAAACAATTATAATAAGAAGAAACAAACGAAAATAATTTTAATGATATATTCCAGGGCTCAGCAAACTCTTTCTACAAAGGGGTAGAGTGAATATGTTAGGTTTTGTGGGCCATACGCTCCCTGCTGCATATTTCCTCCATGTTTTCGCTTTTTTGTTTTTCCAAACAGGCATTTTAAAAATACAAACACCATTCTTAGCTTGAAGTCTATGCGAAACCGGATCACAAGTATAGTTTGCGAATGCCTGATATATTCTAGATAACCCAGTATATCAAAAATATTATTATTTCTGCCTATGATAAATTGTAAAAAAAGTGTTCATGAGATATTTTGCCCTCCTTTTTTTAGAGCCAAGATTTTGAAATGCAGTGTGTCATTCTCACAGCACATTCCCTATTTTGGATGCTAAATTTTCATCAGAAATACTGTTCTTACATTTCATAAAATTTACAGCTGAAAATACAGATCTGCAATCATTCCAAAGGCACTTGAAATTTCTTCAATAACTGAATAAAGAATGAGTTTGGGCGGGCCACGGTGGTTCAGCAGGCAGGAATGCTTGCCTGCTATGCCAGAGGACCCAGGTTCGTTTCCCAGTGCCTGCCCATGTAGAAAAAAAAGAATGAGTTTTTAAATTTAAATAAACTGATATTAGATGATATTAAACTTTTACTGCTTCCATAGCACTGGTCACATTTCAATTGCTTGGTAGCTACGGGTGTGGCCGGTGGCTGCTTGATGGACAGGGCAACACTAGAGGGAAGAGAGAGCCTCTGGGGGCTTGTCCAGGCTCTGTCAGGCTCTGCAGACTGGAGGGGAAGGAGTGGGGGCTGACATGGGATGAGGGGTTCATGGAGGCTACAGAGAACTTTGGACAAGGTCAGGCCTTCTCAGCCTGCTTCCATTTCTCCAAGACTTTCTTAGGAAGATTGAGAACGATTAGAAGAACAATAGCAGTAACTACATCTGCAGCAGACTTTGTGCCTCCTTTCTCTCCTCTGAGTCAGGCCCTTTGGAATGTACAGGAACTGTATCGTTTCTCCGAAACGGCTGACACCCACAGGAGTGGCCACATTGGCACAGCAGCCATACAAGAGCCCCAGACTTAGAGGGGCAAGAGAATCTGCTCCCATGTTGCCACCAACTTGGGACTGGGAACTGGAACCCAACACTTTGGTCACTGTCCTGGGTGAACTTGGGTTCATTCAGAACACCTTCTCCCCTAGGGAACTCTGGTCACTGCCAGGTTAACAGTTACCGATCCAGCCCTTGAATGTGGTTCCTTCTCTCCATCCCCACAGCTACCATCTTGGAAAGGGGCCACTGTCACCTCTTCCTCAATGCCTGAACCAGCCTCCTCTCTGCTCTCCTGCCTCTCTTCTTCCAGACAAATTAGATTAGGTAGCCTCAGCTGCTTAAACCCTCCAAGGATTTCCAATCCTACTTTCCCCAAGAGACCTCAGAATCTAGCTCATATCTTTGACCCCCTCTTTTCCCACTATCTCCCTTTATCACCCTGCTCTAGCCAAGCTGGCCTTCCTCTACCCTTTAGATGTGCTAAACTTGGTCCAGCCTCTGGGCCTTTTCCTTTGCTGTTCTCTCTGCCTGGCATGCTCTTCCCTCCACCTCCCACCCCTTCTCATGGCTAGCTCTTGCTCATCTTTCAGTTCTCTGTCCCCCCTCCTCCACCCATTCCTTATAACTGGCAGGTGGCACTAGGCCTGCTCAATGCATGATGCACACTTTCTCTGTTTAGTATGGTCCAAGGCCCCATGTCTGGTCAACTATTAGGTAATCTTAGACCAGTCTCTGTAACTCCCTGACTGACAATTTTTTCATGACAACTAGGAGGGTACCTTCTAACAAAGTGTTCATGGGAGTGCTTGCTGAGCTGCTGGGCATCCTTCCTCCTAGACCATCTTTAAGCAGCCCTAAAGGTCAGCTCTCCTGATATGAATCTTTGCACTGTGGCTTCTTTACTGTATAACCTTGGGCAAGAGATTTATCTTCCCTGTGCCTCTGCTCCTTCCTCTGGAAAAGGGTAATTGAAGGATTGGAAGAGGTGAAAGGGGAGAAGAAGGAGAAAGGAAAGAGAGTAAGATGAGGGGGAGGGGTGGAATGGGGGAAGAGAGGAAGAGAAAGGGAAGGAAGAGAAGAGAAAGGAGGAGGGATGAGGAAGAGAGCAGGGGAGAGGGATAGGAGGGAGATGAAGAGGGAAAAGTGGAGAGGAAGGAGAAAGAGAAGGGAATGAGAGAGAAGAGAGGAAGGGGAAGAGAAGAGAAGCAGAGAGGAGGAAAGGGGAAGAAGGAAGGGTTGAGAAGGAGAAGGCAGGTGAGGAGGAGTAGGGAAGAAAAGAAGGGGAAGAGGGAGGAGAGAAAGGATTAATTCCTTCCACTGCTTAGTTTGAAGCTTAAATATCAGTTACTAGCAGAGAAGTCCTATTTGTTTAACTTTGAGTAGAGTCATCTGCCTGAATACCTTGTACTTCTACCGTTCTCCAGATCTTCGTATTCTGTTGTGACAAATTGTTTGAAAATGCATCTTCAATACTTGACTCTGAGCTGTCTGAGACAGGGGCTGGAACCAGAGGCCCCAAGAGTACCTTTGTACCCTCAGAAATCAGTTACAGTCTCAACATCTATTATAGCAATGACTAAAGAACCAAAGATTATAAACGTCTTGATGACCCACACAATTTCCACTTAAGGATTAAAAAAGCAAGGACTTACTGTCTCTGGTCCTGGTGTGGGAGCCTGGCCAATAGTCCAATCCCAAGAGTGGACTATGTGGCTGGGTAGCTGGCAAGAGGTGCAGCCTGGGCCTGGGGCCTCCTGGGTCCCATCCTTGGCCTCTAGCCCCTGGTCTCTGGGAACTCATGGAAGCTTCTGGCCTCACAGGTGGTCCTGAGGAGGGGCTGGACGTGGTTCCTCTGATTAGTTTCACCTTGTTCCGCTGCCTCTTGGCATCTGCAGAAGACTCACTCATGGTCCCAGCCCTGGATGGCAAGTCTGACCCAGGGGATCTCCCCGTGGAGATAAGCACATCAGGGTACATCCTTTCTGCAGAAAGCCGAGATGTGGGCACATGGTGGTCACCCAGAATTCCCGTGACTGTTACAAGGCTTATCAGGGCTCGAGTGTCCAGGTGAAGAATTCCTTCTGGAGAGAAGAGGGAGAGGAGAGATGGTCAATGTTACCTCTTTATAATTTTGAGATTCGGATCTCTGCATGCATTCCAGAAGAGGCATTCCTCTATAAACAGTGCCTGAAGACAAATACCCACAATTAAAAATGAGCTGTGCAAATAAATAGTACCTCAACCATTCCAACCATCCCAACCCAATTCTGGAGGTTGCAATAATAAAAACCGAAAACGGCTGCACTGCCATTTCTTGATCACATGTGTATGCCAAGCTGCTGGGCATCCTTCCTCCTGGGCCATCTTTAGGGCAACTCCAGTCAGTGTTGGTAACATTTATAGCAAGGCTTTTCAAAGTTTAACCCATGTAGAAATCACCTGTGGGTTCTGTTAAAATGCAGAGTCTGATACAGTAGGTCCTGGGGGAGTGATGCTGAGAGTCTTCAAGCCTAAGGGGCCCCAGGCAATGAAGCTGTCCCACAGACCACTCTGCAGAGTAAAGGTTTAAAGCTGAGGCAAAATCTGGACTCGATGACTGCTGAATTGATGGGCGGGGAGGTAGATAAATGGATGCATGCACCTCAAAAGCACTACCTAAATCTAAAGCCATCATCAAGCCATCATCTTCCTCCAACTCTACACCTCTGTTTCCATCTCCATCTCACCTTTTAAGACACCTCAACCTGATATCTGCAGTCATTGCAGCTCCCTTATTTCCCTCCCTCCACCCTAAATCAGTCTCTGTGTTCTAGAGCAGCACTGTTCCGTAGGAATAAACTACGAGCCACATGCATTGTGTTAAGGTTGTAATAATCTGTTAAAAAGGGAAACAGAAACTGATGAGATTACTTTTAGTAATATATTGTATTTAAATCAGGTATGTCGAAGACATTACCATCTTAACAGGTAACCAATATTTTTAAATGCGTTAGAGATATTTTATATTCTTTCTCTCATCTGCCGTCAAAATTGGGTGTTTATGTGGCACATAAAGCACTTTTCGATTTGGAATGTCCACATTTGAACTGCTGAATAGCCACATACGGCAAGTGGCTGCTGTACTGGACAATGCAGATTTTTTTTTTCCAAAAGTTTCTTATTTAAGAAAACAAGCAATACGCTTAGAACCACCAAAAATGGAAATCTTAGTTAGCTTAGCCATGAGCATATTTAAATAAAGTATCCATATAATCATTTAAAATTAAGGAACCAAGGAAAAAAATTTACAAATTCAGGTAGCAAAGTTCTTAAATTCTAAAAT
The DNA here is from genome assembly GCA_004026745.1 of Myrmecophaga tridactyla. Taxonomy (NCBI): domain Eukaryota; kingdom Metazoa; phylum Chordata; class Mammalia; order Pilosa; family Myrmecophagidae; genus Myrmecophaga; species Myrmecophaga tridactyla. Next base: position 10,744 of record PVIY010052537.1, read on the forward strand.
ATTAAACACTAACTTAGATACCATTTGCTTGGCGGTCAAAACTGTGAATATTTTCAAAATTTCAAGTAGAAAGTTCTTATAAATATGCAGATCTATTTTTTAAACGATACCATTAATGTTTCTAAATACTCAGAAAGATCTCTGACAATCTGAAGTCCATTTATATCCCTCCCAGGAACTCATAAACTTCAGCCTAAAAGCTGATCCATAGACACGGATGGAGTGTGTATCTTTCAGTCAGTTATTCATTAATATAGTATTTATGCAAATATATCCCTCCTCATTCAAAGAAACAAGAGTGTAAATTTACATACAACCAAGCTAAAACTTATTTAAATGAGAAAATCAGAGGGAAGGAAAAGAATTAAAGCAATGCCTACGAGAAGGTTGGCGGTGACGTTTCATGCTATAAGGTACTTTACAGTAGGTACAGGTAGGATGTAAATTTGACTCGGAACTCATGCAAAGTGAGAAACATAACCAGCACCAGGAACTAAATGGGGGCTGGGATCTCTTACCCTCAAGGAATATATAGCATTTAAAGATTCCAAAAGCAAAGAGAAAAAAAAGACATACCATGCAAAAGCAATCAACTGCTACTATTTTTTGATATTGTCCCTTTGTGAGCACTTATATCTTTTCTGTGTTTGAGCACATTTTATTTATTTATTTGCTTGTTTATTTTTATTTTTACTCTAGTCCCATATATACAGCCTAATATTTCCCCTTCTAACCACATTAAGACATATAATGAAGTGCTGCCAATTCTGTCCACAATGTTGTGCTATCATTACCAGCATCCATTAGCAAAACATATCTATTGTCCCAAATTTGAAGTTTGTACATTTTAAGCCCTACCTCTCTGTATCCCACCCCATCCCATCCCATGGTAACCTATAGTCTAGATTCTGTGTCTGAATCTTATTCTAATTATGTCATATCAGTGAGATCATACAATATTTGTCCTTTTGTGTCTGTCTTATTTCACTCAACATGATGTCTACAAGTTTCATCCATGTTGTTGCATGTTTCAGAACTTCATTCCTTTTTATGGCTGAATAATATTCTATTGTGGGTTGTGGTAGTTAGATTCAGTTGTCAACTTGGCCAGGTGAAGGTACCTAATTCTGTTGCTGTGGACATGAGCCAATGGTACGTGAACCTCATCTGTTGCTCATTACATCTGCAGTTGGCTAAGAGGTGTGCCTGCTGCAATGAATGATGTTTGATTTGATTGGCTGGTGCTTAAATGAGAGAACTCAACGTAGCACAGCCCAAGCAGCTCAGCACACCTCATCTCAGCACTCATAGCTCAGCCCAGGCCTTTGGAGATGCAGAAAGAAATCACCCCAGGGAAAGTTGTTGGAACCCAGAGGCCTGGAGAGAAGGCCAGCAAAGATCACCCTGTGCCTTCCCATGTAAGAAAGACCCTCAGTTGAAAGTTAGCTGCCTTTCCTCTGAAGAACTAATGAAATAAATCCGCTTTTATTGAAAGCCAATCCGTCTCTGGTGTGTTGCGTTCTGGCAGCTAGCAAGCTACAACATGGGCTTTTCATCTTTTTTTATCCATTTATTAGTTGATGGACACTTGGGCTGCTACCATCTTTTGGCAATTTTGAATAATTTCTGTTTGAGTCCATGCTTTTATTCCTTTAGGGCATAGAACTAGAAGTGGGCTTGGTGAGTCATATAGTAATTCTATTCTTAACTTTCTGAGGAACTACCAAACTGTCTTTCACAGCAGCTGGGCCATTTGGCATTCCCACCAGCAATGAATGAGTGTTTCTATTTCTCCATATTCTCTCTAACATTGAAATTTTCTGTTCCTACTTTTTTTTTAATTTTTATTTTTAATGGCAGCCATTCTAGTGGGTGTGAAATGGTAGCTCATTATGGTTTTTATTTGTATTTCCCTGATGGCTAATGATGTCGAACATCTTTTCATGTGCATTTTGGCCATTTGCAAATCTTCTTTGGAGAGATGTCTATTTAAACCTTTCACCCATTTTTTAATTGGATTGCTTTTTCATTATTGAGTTGGAGGATTTGTTTATATATTCTGGATATTAAACCCTAATTGAATGTGTGATTTCCAAATATTTTTCCTTATGGTTCTCAGTGCTTAGAAATGTTTTATTTTCAAAGTATTTGTGATCATATCATATAAATAATTTTCATTATTTTGTTCCACTTAAAAAAAATCCTCCCCCACTAAAGATAAAACTTACCTCTTTCAAAATAAAAATCAAACAACGAGGTTTTCCTCTTTCCTTGCTTCTTCCAAATGCATAAAGATAAGCTTTGAATTACTCTGATTCCTCATCTCCTCTCTCCAAACTGAGGACAAATCCAGTCATAATCTGGCAGTCATATCAATAACTTATTAAGAAAATGATGTTCTGTATTAAGCAGTGACTGAACCCTGTACTAAAGCCATTGTGTGAATATCTGTCAATTCCTATTCCAATCTCAGGAAAGAAGTATTACACTGAATCCCACGAAGTTGCCAGTATTGGTTTTTGACCACAAAAATGGCAATTTAATCTGGTTTGGCAGATTATTATCCCATTTTAAAGAGGAAGTAAATGAGGCTTAGAGGTATTAAGTAACCTGGCTAAAATTGCCGAGTTTTCAGATGGGAGAGGTCAAGATTTCAGACCAAATTTGACTTCTTTGAAAGCCCAAACTTGATTCACTCCACAGCTACTAGAAGGAAAAAGGCAGAATCATCCTTCCTTGACACAAAGGACACTTGGCTGGCAAATCCCAACCCCTTAGGACTCCTAGATAACCAGAGGCATTTCAACAACACACATCCCAGCTTTAGAATCACTGACTGAGGAAAAAGTGGCTTGGGCAATGCAACACTGTTTACTGCATCTCAATTTTCTCTGGAGACCATACCCTTGAACCAGCTTCCTCCTTTCTCAGCTGCCTGCTTGATGTCTTAACTTTGGGTAACATTATTTGCCCCATCCCTGAGGCTTTCTCAAGTTGGGGAAACAATGTCTTCTCAGAACTGTACTTTCCAATGCCTAATTTAAAAAAGATTTCCACTTCAGATCAGGGAGCCTCTCAGTATCTTTGGATCCCATTAACCACACCAGGTGAGTGCATGCGTACATGTCCCACACTGTCTCTCCTTCTCATGCAGAGAAGAAGAGGAGACAACCACAGGTCAGATGGGCTGGGAAAACTTGGTGCTAGAACAGGGTCTTTTTTTTTCCTGCAGCTTCTTGCATCTCCTTCCCTCAGTGCTGTGCCAGGACTCAGCAAGGGAAATGGCTGCCTGTGTGAGAAACATATTTTCTCTGGCTATGGTGAACATGAGTCTCACCCGTTTTGAAAGATGGACACTATATCTACTCCCCACATGCCCATTTTCTCATCTGCCTGGAGTCCGTCCTAGGACATGCCAGACAGATTCACAGCCATGAAGCTTTCCTGGGACTATCAATCAGTACCAAACAACACCCTGCCTCCTGCAGGCTGTGCAACCTTGGCACATCTTATCTCCCAGCCTCAATTTCCCTACCTGAAAAGGGTCTTTGGGTAATACTCTGGGATGGGTGCAAAAGTTATTATGATTAAATGACAATTACCTCTACCAAACACCTACTGTGCAATAGGCACTATGTTAGAAGCCTCTTCAAAGTCACACTACTATTTAGTAACTGGTATTTAGGGATTCCTGCATTAAATATTTTTTAAAAATCTGAGCCAAAATTATTCAAATTATTTCAACAATTCTCTATAGGTTCAAACTTTGGGTCCTTGGTAAGCCAAAAAATCGTATTCTGAGTAATTTATTGAAGAATAAATGGGGGGAGGGGATAGAAAAATAGGAAAAGAGAGAAAATATGGATTTCATCTTGGGGAATTCCCATAAGACACTGGACCATATAAGCTAATTACCTAGTAACAATCAGAGTGCCAGGCACAAAATAGATTATTGAATCTGCTCCTTCATTCCTGCATTTAATCTATCCACAAGTTTTTATTAAGCACCTACTATTTTTTAGGCACTATGCACCAGCTTTATAAAGCAGAAAAGACAAGTTCTCTCCTTGAGAAGTGTATGGTCCAGTGGGGTCTCAGACGGGAGGTCATTTTGGTCCAGTGAGATAAGTAAGTACAGGAGAGGGTAAGTGCAGTGTGCTGTGGTGGGGCGAGACACTCTCCTCTAGCTCGGTCAAGGTCAATGCCCCAGCCCAGTCTCACCACCTCTGACCTTGACACCAGCCTCTTCATTGGTCTTCCTTCCTCCAGCACCCCGACTCCCACACCCATGCTCCATCTAAGCAACCAGAGGGATATTTAAAATGATATACACATGAATATGATCAGGTATGCATTTTTGTTTTATAAGCTCTTATTTTGGCTTTTATTTTCCAGTCTATTTCT
>PVIY010052538.1:0-15142 GCA_004026745.1 Myrmecophaga tridactyla
TCAAATGAGAGGTCCACCAAAGGGAGGAGCTACATGGAAGAGTCCGTAATAGGCGGGGCTTTAAGTGGAGGCTTAGCGGGAGGGGCGGAGCATTCTAAAGGGGAGGGGCTAGAGAGAAGGTTCTAAAGGGGTGGAGCTTGGGACGCAGAAGGTCCGGGGGCGGGGAAGAAGACAACCGAGTATTTCTAAGAGAACCAGGTTCCTAAGGGGCCAGGCGCAAGCTGTCTCGCAGGAGGGCGGGGCCTCGAGCCCGGGGGCGGGGCCTATATCTCGGGGTCCGCCTTCGCTGTCTCGCCTACCTGCCATCACCCGCACCCCCGTTCTTTTCGGTTATTTTCTGCTACGGCCGTTCCCCGCCCTGCCCTGGGCCCAGGGGGCCGCGGTCTGGGCTTCGGTCGGCTGGAGGAGTCGGTGAGTGAGTTCCTGTGGGAGGAGACGGGGCCGGGGCGGGGCTTGGGAAAAGGGGCGGAGCCTGCGGGTCGAGGCCTGCGGCTAGACTCGGGGAGGATAAAGAAGTTTGGAAGTTAGGCCTGAGGATATGCTGCCGCCTAGGAAGATGGCAGGATCCAAATGGTCGACACAGAGAGAAGGGGATCAGAGGGTTAGAGGTGAGGTTTGAGGGCTTAGCATGACCAGAATATCCGGCCGCTATCAGGCGGAGGCGGGGCCAGACATGGGGGGCGGGGAGATAAGGACCGATTCCCTGACAATCGGGGGCGGGGGCGGGGGCGGGGCCTGGGCGTGTGGAGCTGGGCTAGGGCGCTGGGAAAGAAGACTGGACCCTTGGTTGTAGGCCTTAAAGGTTACTGGGCACAACCCTTATGGTGTGGCCTAAGTGACTGACAGGAAGGCAGACAAAACCTTGGATCCTGAGTGTGATCTGAGCGACTAGCCTAAGGTCAGGGAAGGAACTTTAGTGAAGGGGTTGGGACCTAAGTGTCTGGGCAGCGGCTGTCTGAGGCCGTGGGGAAGGGGGCGTGAGCTTCGGGAGTCAGGCGATAGGCGCGCGGTTGGAGGCTAGGACCCGAGTGAACTGGGGAGGACAGGGGCGGGGCCCATATGTTCTAGTAGGACCAAATCCTGCCAGCCTCCAGGAATCCCCATCGTCCCGGGCAGACTGAGTGGCGAAAGTTTTTCTGACCACAGTCCCCGACCTCCGTCAGAAATGGGGAACGTGCAGTCGGAGCCGTCCGCGGGCGGGGGCTCCCGAAAAGAGCAGGCTTCGGACCGAGCCTCCGACTCCCGCCGGACGTCCCTTTTGGAGTCCGAGGTGACCCCTTCCTCCCCAGCCATGCGCCTGGCTCGCGGGCTGGGCGTCTGGTTCCCTGGCAGCTCCGCGCCCCCGGGACTCCTGGTACCGCCGGAGTCCCAGGCCTCACCCTCGGCCCTGCCCCTGACCTTAGAACTACCCTCACCAGTGACGCCCCCTCCAGAGGAGGCGGCTGTGGCCGCGGTCTCCACACCACCCCCGCCCCCCGTGGGGTCCCTGCTGCCCACGCCGTCTAAGTGGCGAAAACCCACTGGCACCACGGTGCCCCGGATCCGCAGCCTGCTGGAGGCGAGCCATCGCGGCCAGGGTGACCCTCCAAGCCTCCGCCCGCTGCCGCCGCGGCCTCGGCAATTAACCCAAGAGGACGTGAATGCTGTCCCGGGGACCCCATCCCGGTCTCCGCCACCCTGCGAGCCGCGGAAGCCAGCCCCACTGCCACTTTCTGACCGGCAACTTCCGGACCGCAGAATCACTCCCGCTCGGGTCGCACCCTCCGCGCCCCCCACAGAAAGCCAGACCAGGGACGGCAACGAGGGCCAGACCCCTGGAGGGGCCCGCGGAGGGGTGCCTCCCGAAGCCGGCGAGGGCGAAATGGCCAGGTCGGTGGCCTCCGAGTCAGGTCTGAGCCTACTGTGTAAAGTCACCTTCAAGTCGGAGCCACCCTTGCTCCCTACGGCTGACCCCGGTTCCTTAACGGCCAAAGCTTCGCTTGGGAGCCGCGGGGGCGGAGGCCTCATCCCGGCTGCCCCAGGTGCCATCTCCTATGCTGAGGTCCTGAAGCAGGGGCCTCTGGCTTCAGGGGCCACTCGTTCCTCCGGGGAGACCCCTCGAGGGACTAAGGAAGCCGAGGGCGGGGATGGAGATGGCGAAGGGTGTTCTGGTCCACCCTCCGCGCCTGCGTCCCACGCCCGGGCCGTACCGCCACCACCCTACACCACCTTCCCAGGCTCGAAGCCCAAATTCGACTGGGTGAGCCCTCCTGATGGCCCTGAACGTCACTTTCGCTTCAACGGGGCTGGCGGGGGCGTCGGGGCGCCCAGAAGGCGCGCGGCCGCCCTCTCCGGGCCCTGGGGCTCGATGCCGCCGCCGCCTCCGGGGCAGACGCATCCAACTCCGGGGCCCAGGAGGCCTGCACCTGCGCTGCTGGCGCCGCCGATGTTCATCTTCCCAGTGCCCACCAATGGCGAGCCCGGGGGCCCCGGGCCTCCGGGTCTGCAGGAGTTGCTGCTGCCGCCGCCGCCCACGCCGCCACCCCCGCCACCACCCATTCCGCAGCCGCCGGCACTCCTGCCAACGCCACCCCCTGTGGCGCTCCCGCCCACCCCAGACCCGAGCCTGCTGGAGTCCGCCCTGGGTCCCGCCCCGGCAGCACCTCCACCCTCCGTCTTGGCCACCGACCAGGCCCCACCCCCGGCCCCGGCCCCTGCTCCAGCCCCGGCCCTGGCCCCGGCCCCGGCCCCGGCCCCGGCCCCGGGCCCGACCCCGGCCCCGGCCTCATCTCCAGCTCCAGAGGTTCCCACAGCGGCGGAGCTGTCCCTGCCAGCACCCCCGCCCGCGCCCATCAAGGCCCGCTCGCGCAGGAACAAGGGTTCCCGCGCGGCCCGGGGCGCGACCCGTGACGGCGCACCTGGAGATGGTCCCCGCGAACGGACCACGGACAACGTGACTGACGGCGGTGGAGGGGGTGGTGGTGGCGGGGCCCCTCCAGCAGGAGCAGCTAACACTGGCGCCGGGCGCCACTGGCCGCCCTTCCAGGTGCTTAACTCTTGTCCCTGCAAGTGCTACTGCCGCCACCAGCCACGGCATCGCCGCCTGCCACGCAATGTGTCTGCCTGGTGAGGGAACGTGGGGGAGAGGGAGGATATACTTCTCGTGGTCCTGAATGCCAGACTTTTCTGGATAGACCCCTATTCAATCCTTTGCACTCCTGTCCCCTTTACCCCATCTCTTGGCTACATCTCAATCCCATAATGAGCCCTGGGGGGAGGGGCACCTTTGCTCAGCCCCTTGGTATCCAGACCCCCAAGTTGACCCTTGGCCTTCCAGGAGGAAAGATGGTCCCAGCAGGCCTGACTTGACTCTGAGGGTACCAGGAAGGACCATGTCCCAAGCTCTACAGAGCCAGAGGCAGGGTTGAGGGTAGATGGTGGTGGTGATGGGGGAAAAGGTGACGACTGTCTTTGGGGAACCAAATATGTAGGCACCCCTTCCTGGATACAGGGGCACCCCTGGCCTGACATTCCAGCCGTTGGCAATTTCTCCTGACTCGGGGAACCCAGGCTTTGGCCACCAGAAGGCACTAATGCCCCAACCCTTGTGCTTTAGAGGCCCCTCGTGCAGGGGTCATTGGATTCCAGGGAAAGAATGCTGTCCCAGACATTCTCCCTCTCAGGACTTTAGGTTCAACCCTGGATCCTGTAGACCCTGAATCACTGGGTGGGTTGAGGCTCAGCTGGGACCTCTAAGGGGTCATTGCTGCCAACCCTCACCTACTCATCCTTTTTCTACTAAAATTAAGTGGCCAGAGCCCTGCTCTAAACTGCCCTTGGTATATTCAGATGTGGCCTCCCTTCAGAAGCTTCTTTATATAGATGGGGAAATTGAAACCTAAACGTCCTGATTCTACCCTCCCCCTAGGTTGAACACGCCCACCAACCACCTGAGCGAGCCGCCCTGGGTGGCCACCATCAAGTTGGCTGGCTCCCTGGTAGCCGGGCTGGACCACTATGACCTGCAGGCCACCCATTCCAATTGAATGCAGTCAGTTCATGTCTCTATTTCCTCCCTATCCCCACCAATAAAATAACCATCCAGATGCCTATCAGCCTGTCAGTCACCCACTGGGGGGTGAAGGGGTGGGAGGGTAGAAGGCAGAAGTCTCCTAGAAAGCACATCCTGGAAAGAAGGCTGGACCTAGAATAGCAATAACCAAGGTTTTAGTCACCCAGCACCTGAACTGATGGGCCCAGGAGTGGGAGGTCTTTCCCTTAATGCCATCAGCCCCATTTTTGAGGTAACTTGGGGCCAAGCATAGGGATCAGCATAATCTACTCTGGAAAGCCGGAGTGGTAATTCTCATTTTACAGCTGGGGAAACTGACTTAGGGAAACTCTTGAAAATCCGACATCCCACAAACGGCTCAGTCAGATTTGGATTCTGCGCCTTAAAGGCCTTCCTGAGAACTTCAAAGCAGGAAACAGACTGTGGAATGAGGGTGTTGGTTCCTAAGTCTCAGTGCTGGCTGCTAAGGAAGGGTGGGAACTAGGACAGAGTCCACACCAGGCTCAGACTGGGAGCCCACAGATGGGTTTCATTTCACATGTCACTTTAAAAACTGTTTTAATCAGTTGCCAACATTTTAAGAAGCACGACATTTCATTCCCTTCTCTGAAAAAAACCCATGTCCTCACCTAGCATTCTCGAGTGCCCACAACTGGTTGGAAGAATTCCTTGACCCCGGACTGGGCTGTCATGCAGGCCCCAATTTCACTGGGCCTCTGCAAGCATCTGTGTTTGAGACCTGAGGAATGGCCACTGAATAGAGGCCAACCCACATGGAGGGTATTCCTGCAGACTCCTGAGGATCCCTAAACTTCCAAGTTCTTCAAATATATTCAGATATAAGCTTTCTCCCTCCAATCCACCCAAGGGAGACAAGGGTCTGGAAGAGAAGTGTCAAACCACATTTATTGGAGGAATCTGTACACTGCAACTGCTTTAAATAATGCCCTTCCCCAGTGTGGAGGAGGAGGGCCTCAGACTATCATCTCCAGCTGCCGGGCATACTCAATGACCTGTTTGGCCAGCTCCGTGGAGGGGATAGTTGTGTCTTCTGGCTTCTGCTGCTGGCTGGCAAAGCTGTAGTAGTTGTTGGGGCCCAGGACCCACCCTCGCTGCAGAAAGGAAGGGATGAGAGATGGGTGGGATGATCACAAGGGCCACCTTCTCACCCCTTGGAGCCAGCACTTACCAACCTGGCCCCAGCTGCAATCATCTACCCACCCAATTCTGGGCAAGTGACATCATCCCTTTGTGCCTCAGTTTCTCCATGTGAGACAGGGATTCTAACCACACATCCCACTTGGGTCTGCTGTGAAGATTCATTGAATCAACACTTCTAAAGCACAGAGAACAGCAATTGGCCTAGAGTGGATGACTGACAATTATCAGCTGTTACCATCACTCAAATGCAATTTCACCCCTTACAGCCTGTTTTGGTCCCTTTCCTGCCTCCTCAGACATCACCATTACTGCACCCCATGCATCAGCATCTCCTGGGGCACTGCTCCTGCTCGAGAATCCTGAACAAATGAGCAAGTTTCACAGGAAAAAGCTGCAACCTGATAAGGGCAAGAGCCAACATGAACTAAGCATATACCTCCACTTGGTGCCAGGCACTGTGCTAAGCTCCTCCCATTTTAGTGAGAGAAATATTGAAGCTCAGAATCATTCAGTGACTCGCCCAAGGTCACGTGCACAGCAGAATGTAAACCTGGTCAGTCTAGTTCCAATGCCCCTCTAGGCTGCCCCACACCACGGTTAGAGAATGCGTCCCTTGGCCCCACAGCCCCTGGCAATGAGGCCCAACCACCTTCTTGGCGTAGTCTGTCATCTTTTTGGGTGTGTTGAAGAAGAGGATTCGGGTGGCCTCAGTGAAGAGGATTTTTTCATAGGCCTTCTCAATGCATCCAGCAATCTCATCCCTGGGGGAAGATGACAATGTTCTTGTTACTGAGCACAGCCACCCCCTCATGCCCTGTCCTCCCAGGCCTGATACATGTGAGCTTGGACCCCACAGCTCAGTACCAACAGGTAGAACCTGTGACCTGCCCTGTTTTACCAAGCAATGATCAGAGAGAAGGGGAGTAATTTGACCAGGTTTGTAAAGTGAGTAAGGGCCACAATGGGCTCCACACCCAGATCTGATTCTCAAAAGCCACTCCCAGCCACAAGGATTCTGGGCTGTATGAAACCCAGTTTTGGGATTCACATGAGAAAATCTCTTTACATTTACATAACATTCCCCTCCCAGGACTCTGTACCCAACTTCCTAGAACCACTTCATAGATTCCAAGGGTTCCTTGCACCTTTGTCAAAAAAGCATCATGATCAATACTGAAGGAGTAGAAAAACAGCGGAATCGAGTCATTGAAAAGGGGAAAGGGGTTACCTTGGGAGAAAAATAGTGATGGGGGGGTGCATGGGTATTTTATGTGTTTCCATCCATTTCTGAGAAGTGGTATCTCTTAGGCCATGTGGTAGATACAAGGGTAATCATTTTGTTACTCTGTTCATTTTTGAGAGCTGTAAGATTTTGTAATAAAAATTAACCTAAAAATAACTATCATTTCTCACTCTGGGCTTGGCTTTGTCACTTGAGAAATAGAAACCATTCCATTCCCATCTGGCACATGCCCAGGTGAACCAGCTCTGCCACCATCTGGACACTCTTTTATTCATCAAGGGACTTGTATTCATGCCTTACTGCCCGTGTGATGTCACCTGTACCATAGCAACCCCTGAGAAGCTGGCAGGACTTGGTGGCCCCATCCTAGAGAGGGAAAAACTGAGAGTCCCACAGGTTTGGTGACCTGTGATGAGGTCATGTGGCTCACTGGATGAGTATCTGGGATGGGAGATGGGTTGGAGCCCTTCTAACAGAAGCAGCACAGTCCCTACCTGCTGGGAACTGTCTGGGCGTCAAGCCCATGCTCAGGATTTTACACATATAAGTACACAAGGAAACAACCCATAGCAAGATGAGGGCTGCTGTCCACAACCACACAACCAGAGCCAGTTCAGAGGAGGACTGAAGTGCTAAGGGGATAAGAAACAAACCCAACCTCCCCCAGATTGCAAGTAGCCAAAATGAACCACAAACTTGGGGGTCTTTGATTCCACAATCCATGTGCTTTCTGAACCCCAAAGGGCCGTGGTCCCCCACACACCGGATAGTGTCAAGCAGGATGTCAATGAAGAAGGTGTAGCTCTCAGCAGGGATGTTGCCCTTGGCCAGGAACACCTTGTTGTAGCTGCCCTCCATCAGATACTGCACAGGGAAGAAGAGAGGATTAGGAAGAAGAAGCACAGGGGCTTACTTGCTCAGGCCTCACCATACAAATGGTGTCTCCCATAATTCCTCTCAGAACATCCTTTGCCATACAGCCTCCCATTACCCATGCAGACTGGGAACCTTCTCTTCCAGGAAGCCCTCTTTGGTTTACATGTATATACACTCTCCAAGCCTACCTGGGCTGGTATCTAATTATTCTCCAATTACAAGAGGGAGATCCACCCCAGACTTATTTCTCCACACCTCTGTTCAAACTGCGCTATCTGCTAGAGCTTGTGACTCTGTCATCATCTTCTCCCCAGAGCCAAGTCCTCCCATGAGTCCTAGGAACTACCTCCTGAAATGAGGTCTGAAGGCTCTCTCCTGGCCTCACAGTGTTGCAGAAACACTGATCTTGCTGCTGTTCCCCAAAACATCAGGCACGTTTCTGCCTCAGGGAGCTTGGGCTGTCCATTCCCTATATAGGGATCACTTTCCCCTCATATGTCCAGTTGGTTTGCTTCTTCATCCCTTCAAATATTTCTCAAATGTCATCTTTTTAGCAAGGCATTCCCTTCACCACCCTATATAAAATTTTACCCCGTCCCTGACTCTCTATCCTCCTTCCTGTTTTATTTTTCTCCAGAGCATTTATCAACATCTGATGGACTATAAGTTATTCTTTTTATTTATTGTCTGCTTTCTCACTAAAGTGCCATTCCCTCAAGATCAGGGATTTTATCTGTTTTGTTCAACTGCAGAGTCCCAAAACCTATCACACTGCCTGGCACACTATTGAGCAAAATGAGCCCATGAGTTGAAAACAGGGTAAGCCTTGTCCACTCCTCCAGGAAACTAGCCCTAATGTCTGCCCCTTTATCTCCCAATTAGGCAACTCCCCACTCGCCCTCCCCCCACTGCCACCCCCACCACCATGCTTCCCTAACCTCACCTGCTCAAGGGACACAGGGTGCTTGATGTAGACATTGGTCTGGATGTCCTTGGCAGGCAGCCGCTCCAACTCTGTGTGGAACTCAGCCACCCGGTTCTGGGACAGCAGGAAGAGGAGGTTGAGGCCCAAGAGCTGGTGCATGTAGGCCGATTCAGGGAGCTGCTCTCTATGGTCCGTGGCGGAGAGCCAAAATGAGGAGGAATTAGGGACCTACTGGGCCCACCCCATCCCCATGCTGCAGGCATCCCTACAATCCACCTGTGCTGTCTCACTGGAGGATTACTGGGTCCTGGGTTTCCAGATGAGGAAACTGAGGCACAAAGAAGTCACTTATGAATCATATGGCCCCAAGCAAGTGACCTCACTTCAATAAAGCGACTCAGCCTCAGTTTTCCAACCTGTAAAATAGGCATCTCCAAATAGAATGGTAGCCTATAACAAACTCTGGGATCTGTCCTGTAAATACTTGTTGAAGAGTGCTTTGAAAACTATTGTTTCTTTCTTTGCTTTGTATATATTACACAATGAAAAAAGTAAAAAAAAAAAAAAAAAAGGCATCACCACAGTATCCATTTCACAGATGCTGGCTAAATCAATTAGTTACGTGAATTAAATGATTTAACACAGCTAAAGTGATTAGAACAGTACTTTGCTCAAATAAACACTGCATAAGTGTTAGCTAGGATTAAGATTAAGGATTGTTATCCTCCCCCCATTTTAAGGGGGAAACTAAGGCTCAGAGAGGTGAAGTCATTTGCCCAAAGCCACTTAACCAAGAAGTGGCAAAACTCAGTTTCAAATCCAGGCTTGAATAATCCTAACATCAAACTCTTGCTCATTAATTCACGTGAGCATCATTCAGTTTTATATTCAACATACATTCAGTGATTCTTTGCTCTGGACCCAGCCCTGTAATAAGTGATGTTAGGGACACAGCTTTGACTACATAACCCCAGGCTCTGCCTTTAGGAGGCTCACAGTCCAGCAGAAGAGACAGTGCTGAGCTGGGGAGGCCCAGGCAGAGGGATCAAAGCTGTGGGGGAAGTTCAAGCAGAGCAGTCAGGGCTTTGATGGCTTTGGAGACCACAAAAAAGAGCTGGTTCTTCAGCATAAGAATCACACACACACACACAAACACACACCTCGTCTTCTCATAACTCTTTCAGCATGCAGTTTTCATTCCCTGCTTAGAATCATGACAGGTTCTGAGCAGGAAAGCAACATGGTCAGATTTTAATATCACAAAGATTCTACTGGCTGCCATGGGGGGATAAATCAGTGGGGATGAGCCCAGAGGGAACAGAGCTTCCACACAATCCCCCCAGTCAGGGGCAGGGCTCATCCTCACTTGTAGTCAAAGTAGTAGCACTTGAGCTGGGCCATGTAGCGCTCAAAGGAGGGGATGTCTTTGCGTAGGATGCTCCACTGGGCTCCAATCTCCAGTATGTCACCTGTGGGTGACAGGGCAGGCTCTCAGGAGGTGATGGTGGTCCCTTCCCTCCGAACCCCACCCAGCTGCCATTGCTGGCAAGACCCCCAGCCTCTCTACCCACAACAGGCCCAGGAACACTCACGGGCCAAAATGAGCTGCTGTTTGGTCAGCTTAGTCCCTGTTGTTGGCAGGAAGTTGAGCTCCAGCAGAACCAGCTGATGAGGAAGGAAAAAAGATGGGACTCCAAGTATAGGTTACTTACCTTGTCTAGGTAAGGTTACTTACCTTCCCCGCCCCCACGCCACTCCTTACCAGACGCACCCCCTCAGCAACTTGGTCCAGTCCAGCGGATTTTTACTCCCTTTTAAACACACGATCGGAAGCATTCTGAGTCCTACTCTTGGCTTCTATCTATGTTCAGTCCTGCTTCACAACCTGGCGGGTTCGCCTCTCCCTAAAGACTACATTCCTAAGCCCCAGATCTCTCGGGACCCAACCTGACCAGGTCTTAATCGCATATCCCCTACACACACACACAAACACACACCTCGTCTTCTCATAACTCTTTCAGCACGCAGTTTTCATTCCCTGCTTAGTTTTGTCAAGAACCCTCCGTCAGAACTTCAGTCTGTCGCTGGAATCAGCCAAGTTCGACACCCCCATCTTGTCACTCAGCCCTAGTCTCCCAACACCAAATTCTTAACCCTTCACTTCCTTCTGCCAGACCACCCTTTCCATCACTCTCCTCCGTGGTTTCGTATTTGGTCGGTTCCAGGACCCTCTCACTCCACAGTTTGGCTGCTCGGAATCCTCGCCTTGGTTCCTTCTGCACCGCGGCCTCCCCCGCATCCCCGAACTTGATTCGATCTACATCGCTCCCGCAAACTCACGATTTTCCCTGCCCACCGACCCTTACCTTGAGGCGGCCCAGCTCTTCCCCGCACTTGCTAAGGTTGGGGCTTTTACGGTTCCATTCGCCCTTGAGCTGTTCGTACATCCCGGCCGCGGCCTGCAGTGCCGCGCCTGAGGCCGCCGCGGGAGCCGAACTCGAGAGGCTCGCCGCGCCGTTCATCGCTGTGGCCGCCATCTTCCGTGATACGGCAAACCTCCTGCGCGATTTACGGCAGCGACGCCTAAAGTGGCTCGCCCGGCGGAAGTAGGATCCGGAGCTGGAGCCCGAAGCCGGGGGCGGGGCTTTAACTTCTCGCCTCCGCCCCCCGAGCTGAGCGTTCCGTCGCTCTAGGGGAGGAGCCCTCCTAGCTTTACCCTTAATAGACATAACAGTTGGAGCTCCGCCTCTGCTGTCATGCCAGACGGTGACCGGAAGTCGGCTCTTGTCCTAACTGAAAACGCATTGGTCGCAACGTACTACCTTCCTGGAATAAATATGGCTGTCGTGGCTTCGAACTGCACGAGCTGGGCGCCACGTTTGTCTTGGCTTTTTTAAGCCAAGAGGCGGCAGCGTGGTCCCATTTGGACGGCTTTGTTATTCTTTCCATTTTCTGGGCCGACTTGGAGAGGCTGGGTAAAGATCCAAAGTACTAACAGCTGGAGTTCGAACCTCCGTTTGTCTGTAGTCTGCTTTTCTCGCTTTTGATTTGAATATTATATTGCTTTTTCAGAATTACAAAACTAGGAAGTATTTACAGATTAATGAAAAAAAAAGTATTTTTGAAAAGAAGGAAAACCTCCACTCGTCTCCTTCCATCCCAACCCAACAGAGGTAACCATCCTTCCACATTTTTCACCTCATACATATACGCAGACTATTTATAAAAATCATCCACTTTTGATTTTTTTAAGTGATTGATATAATTTTCTTAAAGAGAAAAAGGCATTTCCTTCAAAGTCTTTCAAGAGGAGAATGAAAAAAGGCAAGGAAATAATGGTCACCTCTAATTATTTGAAACTGCAGTACTGTAAACAAACTTCAGAATGCAAAAGCTCATCTAGAGAAACAGCACACCCCGGAAAATGCAATACATAAAGCTGTTCAAAATCAAAGAATTTAAGAGTTCAAACTAAGAGCAAAGTATTTGCAAATATTTTGTCGAAGTGTAATATTTTGAATAAACTGAAGATGCTTCCTAAGTAAGTATATTTAGCTTTCAGCTTATACATGAGTAGCAAGATAAGTAAATTTTTTACTCTGCATGGTTAATGTAAGAATATGCCAACTTCCTTTGAGAAACAGTGTATCTAAAACAAACTTGAAGAACCCTGAATATTAAAACGTGACATGACAATATATAAATGGATTGAATAGAAGTTAACAGTAATACAAATTCTTCAAGTTTTCAAATATCTTAAGAATTTTTTTTTTTTTTAATTTGCATATGGGCAGGAGGCACCAGGGATCGAACTCCAGACCTCCAGCACGGAAGGTTGGACCCTGCCTGCTGAGCCACGGCAGCCGCCCTATCTTAAGAATTTATCATGACATTAGAAGAGAAACATTCTTGTATTTCCCTTTAAATTCAAAATTCTTCTGGTTGTTCCCCTCTGAAGGGTCTGAGAGGTGAAAAGGTAATCAAGTTATGTGTTCTTGATGTCTCCTTTCCACATGAGTAAATGGATTACTGCAGTTTAGGCCTGTTGAATCAAGAAGCTGGCATTTAGAAGTGAGACTTCTAAATATCATCTCTTAGTACTGACTGACAGAAAGAAATTTTAATTTCTTCTTCCCGTGATAATGTTATTTTGTGATGGTATAATTTTTTCAGGGCTACTCTTCAAAACAACCTATGCTATAATTGAATTCTGTTCCATTTCCACCACAACATCTGAAAGTTTTTTTTGTTTGTTTGCTTTTTTTTAGTATTATTTCATGTCGTTTCACCAACAAGTAACTGCAAATTCATTCTTTCACTGGGTAAATAATCTATCTCAAAATTTATCTTATTTGCTTCATGGTTTACTTCAATTAAATCTTGAAATACAGTACACTGGGCATCAGGACACTGGGTATCTTCTGAAATACAGTACACTGGGCATCAGGACACTGGGTATCTTCTACTGTACTATTCCTGTTTTCAGAAATATTTGAAAACAAAAATCTTATCAACAGGGTGTTCACTTTTGGTAGTCTGAGATTCAGGATTTTTTTGTGACACATTAGATTAAAAGGCCCATCTCAACCTTGCTCTGAGACACAGCTTTGCTGACAGATTTAGGAGTTCTAAGTCTTTGAGAAAGATGCTCAGAAGAGAAAGTCCTGAGAATGATTTAACTGGACTTTCAATTCTGAAAAATCCAGCATCAAACACTATTTCGTCAACTTCCTTTGGTATTAAAGAGGCTACTGCTTCAGCATGTTCTTGCTATTTCTGTCTCTTGTGTTTTTTAAGGCAGCTAGCTGCAATTCTTCCACCATCGTACTTTTTTGGGTTTACTTATTACACCAGAGACAACTTTTTTTCATAAGACTTTTTTGCTTGTATTATTGTTTTGCCATCTGTTTTCCTCAAATTTGCCTGTATTGTTAAATTTTTGGTTTACATTGTCTATCTGAAAACTAACTGTGCCAGTTTGAAAGGATTTATGTATCATAGAAAAGCCATGTTTTAATGCTTATCCATCTTGTGGAGGCAGCCATTTCTTTTAATCCCTAATCAGTACTATAGATTGGAAACTTGATTAGATTATATCCATGGAGATGTGACACACCCAATTGTGGGTATTAACTTTTGATTAGAGGGAGATGTGACTACACCTATTTCAGGTGGATCTTGATTAGTTTACTGGAATCCTTTAAAAGAGGAAACATTTTGGAGAGATCTGCAGAGCCACATGAACCATGAGAGCCCCCGCAGCCAGAGACCTTTGGAGATGGAGAAGGAATATGTCCCTGGGGGAGCTTCATTAAAGAAGAAGCCTGGAGAGAAAGCTAGCAGATGTCACCTTGTTTGCCATGTGCCTTTCCAGTTGAGAGAGAAACCCTGAATGTCAGCAGCCTTCTTGAACCAAGGTATCTTTTCCTGGATGCCTTAGATTGGACATTTCTATATCCTTGCTTTAATTTGGACATTTTCACAGCTTTAGAACTATAAACTTGCAACTTAATATTAATTCCTCTTTTTAAATACTGTTCTGTTTCCGGTATATCACATTCTGGCAGCTAGCAAACGAGAACACTATCCATATCCCAAAATCCATCTAGATCTGTACAGGTGAGTTTCCTTTTCACCCTGTTTATATTCGCAATCATTCACCAGTCCTTCAAACTGTTTGAACCTTTCCTTCATAAGGGGTCTTGTTTGACTAACTGCTGTGCGAATAAGACCTTTAGCATCACCTGGAATTTCCAATTCAAGTTTCCTCTCCCATACAAGGCAGTGTGATATTAATTTCTCAGTTTCTGACTGGAGAATATTTCTGAAATATGGGATATCATGTTGTGGTTGATATATCTGGTCTTTATTTATTTCAATTGATGGAACAACTTCTTTTATTGGAAGGCCATTTGAATTTTTAGTAGTAGCTTCATTTTTAGTTAAGGCATATTCTTTATTCCAAGCTCTGAGAGAACCTAAAGGACATGGTAATTTATTTGAATCTTGCTGTACTGTCTCGGTAGAGTACGTTTTACAATTGTGTGCCAAAATTTCTTTTGTTGCTTCTTGAGTCTTATCAACTTCTATAACAGTGTGAAGAAAGCATTGGCACTTCTGGGAGTCATGGGTATTGCTTGATAGGTATTCAGGCCATCCATTGGCTGAAACATAAAATCTTTAGGTGCAAAGGAATTCTTCCCTTTCATTATTGCAATATTTGTCTTAGGTAAGCTTTCCATTTTTGGTAAGACTCCATATGGATCCATTCCATTTGTTGCACTGCTTTGTGAATCCAAAATATTTTCTTCACTCTCAATTAAAAAAGAAATATCCCTATAGGTTTTGTTCTAACTTTTTGACAGGTCTTCCTTTATTTGGTGCCTTTCTTTCTCATTCATTATCATTAGTAACTCTTGAGACTGCCTGTCTTGTTGTGGTAGATGCGACTACTTTGGCAGTCTGCTTTGCTGCTTGAGTAGCTGATCGAGTCATTCTCTCTGATGAAGGGACTGCAGGTTGTACAGTTTTTTTTTCTTTATCCAAGACTTTCTTTTCAGAAGTCAGTCTTTGACCAGGTTGGACTGAACACCACTCCTATTGTCAACCTTAGCCTGATCTTTTTGATCTTTGGCCTTGGGCCTTGTAATCCATACAGAAGATGGAACAGCCTTTTTTTTTTTTTTTTTAATTAAAAAACTTAACAAAAGAACATTAAGATATCATTCCATTCTACATATACAATCAGTAATTCTTAATATTATCACATAGTTGCATATTCATCATTTCTTAGAACATTTGCATCGATTTAGAAAAAGAAATAAAAAGACATCGGAAAAAGAAATAAAACGATAATAGAGAAAAAAAGATTATACATACCATACCC
>PVIY010052539.1:0-15130 GCA_004026745.1 Myrmecophaga tridactyla
ATTCCAGGCCAGGTCTGTGTTTTTACCCAAAAGCTAAAACTTCTACCCCAGGAGTAGCACACTCCCTGTCAGCCTAGGATGGGAGACAGGCAGGCAGCCACATCAGGGACCCCGGCCAGCCTGCCAGTGGGCTCTGGACCCAGGCACTTCATTAGGCAAGTGGAGTGGCATCCAGGATCCTGGCATCCAAAGCTGGGGACCCACCCACCTCTCCTATGTGATGAGGAGAGAGCGAGACTCAGCCCTTCTCTATGGATCAGCTCCCTCCAGGGGCTGCCTGCAGACGGGTGTCCACATGCTTATTCCGGCACAGGGATGCAACATCATTGTGGCTTTAATTGTCCCTGTCCCGAATCAGCCACATAGCCCTGCAGGAGCCTGACACAGGACTGGGAGGTGGGGAGGGCAGCTGAGCAATGCATGGCTCTCATCTCCCCCTCTTCAGCAGAAACCCCTACCACCTCCCCCAGCCCCTATTTTCAGGCCTCCCTCAGAGGCCAGAGCAGGAGATGAGAGCTCCAAAGCTCCAGCCCTTGGAGCCTCAGTGTCCCCGGGAGGAAATGAGGGCTCATGTCTTCCCAGCTGGGATCCCCTTCTGCCCACCTCTCAGCCCTAGAGTGGGGGGTGGGAAAAGTTGCTTAGAGGAGAAGATTGGGGGTGGAAAAGAAGATGAGGAGCTGTTCAGCCTTTAGCTGTTTAGAAAGAAGTGCCTGGGCTCCTACCCCAGGCCTGCCTTTCTGTAGCTGTCTAGTTGACCCTTTTGATGGCTTCCTCACCAGAAACAAAGGGGGCTGGAGGAAGTGCTTTCCAGCTCTTTGTTATTCCAAGGTGGGCCCACTGGGAGCATGCATGGGATGTGTCTGTTGAATGCTTGCCACTTACTGGTTGGGGTAGGGGGTTGGACCCGGAAGGATAGACCCCAACTCTGACGCTCCCCACCTGGGCTAGTCTCTAGTCCTGCAGGTTGCCTGGCCTGGCCCTCCCTGCCCTCCTGGACACGTCCACCTGGTCTGTGGTCTTCGCTCAGCTGGTGTGTCCCAGCTGCGGGCTGGGCAGGGCGGCCTGCAGGGGGCACCCGCGTACAAGGCCAGCTTGACCTGCCTGTA
Organism: Myrmecophaga tridactyla; assembly: GCA_004026745.1. NCBI lineage: Eukaryota > Metazoa > Chordata > Mammalia > Pilosa > Myrmecophagidae > Myrmecophaga > Myrmecophaga tridactyla. The sequence continues at coordinate 1,107 of PVIY010052539.1, forward strand.
GCCATCTCCTCCATCCTTGCTCTCTCCAGCCCTGGCCCTGGCCTGGACCAGTCCTGGGACCCTAGTCCTCTGAAATCTGCTCACCCCACATTATACTTACCAGACCTTAGGTCCATCATGAGTGACCTAGGCTCCAGGGTCCAGCGCATGAGACCCAGCCCCCATCTCACCCACACCCCACTCCCCTCTAAGGAGATCCTCCTTCCAGGCTGAGCTTCTTCGGTGGACAGACTCTCATCCTGTCTAGAATGAACTTTCTCTGAATCCCTTTCCCTGCTTTGCCAGGACCACTCCCACTCACAGTCAGGTCACAGCCTGGGTGTCACTCCCCGGGGAGCCTTCTGTGACCCCCACCCCATCTTCTGTTACAGCACCTGTCACCTGAAGCCCCCAGATGTTAGTCCCCCAACAAGAATTTACCAAGGATCTGCCATGCCCAGGCTCCAGGCTAGGTGCTGGGGTTTGGAGTCTGTGGGTGAACATAGCCCTGCCCCTGAGAAGTTGGCAGTCCAGTGAAGGGTCAGAACTTAAGTCCAATAGTCCTGAGAACATGTAGGGACAAGCTGAGGCCAGTGCCATGGTTGCCTTGCTGCAGTGGGAATGGACACAAGCCCCAGCAGCAGTGGTCAAGAAGCAGGCCGCAGCCTCACCTGGCCTCAGCAGGCCTTTGACATGCAGCCCTCTCCCCTGGGCCGCAGTGTCACGGTAGCCCTGCCAGGCATTGCCCCCATCCACACGGGTCTGGGCCCAAACAGGGTCATCTCAGTCTGTCACAGACAGTGGGCTGCGAGGCGGAGGGGTGCTGTGTTTCCATGCCACCAGGTTGGTGCCCCCATTCCTGCAGCCTCTGCAGTCATGGCTGTATGTTTTATGGAACCTTCTGGTGGGATTCCTCCTGCAGTTTTTCATCAGTCGCCCTTGTTGGGAGGGTCCCAGAATCCTAGTCGTCTGTGAACTTGACAGAAGACGGAATCAGGCAGCCAGGCCTCCTTCTTTTTTGTAGGGATCTTGTGGCAGCCAGGTAGGAAAATAGGGTCATTTCTTTTTTTAATTATTTATTTATTTTTGCTTATTCACTCAGACATGTTCACTGTTCAAAGGGTCACATCATTAAGCAGTCAAGAAGCACACACCCCAGCTCTGCGGAAATACCGGGAGGCCAGTCGTGAGCTAACCTCCAACAAGTGTGCAGTCCCCTAGAAAGATCCCTTGAGAAAGCCATGGGCACTTGCTGCTGGTAGACAGTGTTCCTGGTCTGTCTGCGTGGATGGACTCTCGGTGGCGTGGCTTGGTGTCTGCTGCAGGCCCTCCCGTTGCTGAAGCCAGGGGGCTGTGAGCAGCAGGCCCACTGGGGAGTCCAGGGCCACCCCACTTGGCCTGGTGTGTCCCTCTGTGTTCATGGAGGTCACTGGCCTGGATGCTGACTCCTCACTGGCCTGCCAGCTTCTTAGGGGCAGGACTGTGTCCATCCAAGGACCCCTGTGACACCCAGCCCTAAACCTGGTACCTCGACATAGTAGATCCTCAGGCAAACCACATGAGAGGGTCTCAGAGTGCAGGAGGGCCTGGGACAGATGGGTAGTCCAGGCTCTGAGCAAGTACAGGGAAGGGAAAGTTCTTGGTAGTCCTTGGACGGTCAGTTGCTAATTTCTACTCCTGAACCAAAGAGGCGCTCTCCAGATTTATCCACAGTGAGATGGTGAAACAAGGAGCCGGGGGAGGGAGGGCTCAGGGGACATTTTTAGGCCTAAGATTGATCACTAGAAGTAACAGAAATTGCTAGCAGGCACCCTATATATCCATAGACTCTAATGAGCTAGATGCTAAGAGATGCATTTGCACAGGGGAGAGAAGGTTCCAGAGAACTTGAGAAACATGGCTAAAGTCGCATAGCTTGTTAGTGACTGAGTCCCCTGGCACCCCAGGATCATGCTGCCTCTGTGGGTCAGAGTGTATCTGTGGGTGGGTGGGGCAGACGGCGCCAGGTATAGGCAGAGGACAGGTGGGAAGCAAGATAAGAAGTTGCTGTGGAGGTGAATGTTGTTCAGAGCTCCTCCACAGACTTAACCCTGCCAAGGCGCCTCCCCGCTATCGTCTTATGACCCAAGGCATTTGGAGACAGCTTCCAGACCAGCCATCAGCAGGGTGCTTGGGGCCTGCTGCTTCCTTCTTGTCTTCTCCCGGGGCCCCTCTGCCAAGCTGCATGCAAGCAGCAAGATTGGTTCTTCATTCTCCCGGGCTTGTCTCGGCTTCTCCTCTGTGTCCTTCCCACCAGCTGGTTTCCAGCCCATCACCTTCATGCTTCATAAAAAAATGCACAGAGAAGAAAACCATTCCATTTGTTTTGCTCCCACTTGGCAGCTCCGGTGACTGGATGCCGCAGCTCTGGGTTAAAGTAGGGTCCGAAGAGTGAGTGCCCCTGGTGCTCTGGCGTTTGGGGGTCCCTCTGTACACACACCCCATGGTCAGGGGGCAGGCAGGGGCTCCAGAACCAGACGCCCCGAGGAAGCAGACCCTGCCCTGGATGGACCATGCTCTTCCAGTTCATGTTCTGGCCAGAGGAAGGGGCTGGTGCCCACCTCACTGTCCACCAGGCTGGGAAGCCCGGGGCCTCAGGCCTGCACACTTACAGCGAGAGCGCGCCTGCTTGCCGCCTCTTCTCTAATGCTCTCAATTATTAGGAAGTGCGAGGACTCAGGTGTGAGCCAAGGCAGTGCAGGGTTGCTCAGTCCCCAAGGAGCCCGTCTAAGGTTCCCCCAGCACACAGCCCGGAGTGTCACCCCAGATAAAGAACTGTGTTGTAAAAAGCCCTCTCTACCACCGTTGTCATGCCTTTCTCTCTGTTTTGTTTTGTTTCCTCTACCACCGTTGTCATGCCTTTCTCTCTGTTTTGTTTTGTTTCTTTAACTCTTGCCCTACAAGTTGATTTCTCATGCCCCCTTTACATCTCAGTGGCATAAGTAGCTCGGGGCCTAACACTGGAAGGGTCGGAGGGTGGGGCTGCAGGAGAGAGAGGGACACTTCCTACCTGGCCTTGTCTGACTGCACACACCTCAGTGGTGCCGGGCCCCTGCTCTCTTCTCCCTGCAAATTTGGTGGGGCCACACAGACACTTGGCCCCTCTGCCTTATAAAGGGAAAGCTCTGCATGTGGGAAGCTTAAAAAATCTCTGTGTTGTGTTGGCACATTGCAGCGGGCGCCCCCGCTGCCCAGACAGAAGAGGCAGCGTGATGGGGAGCTGATTCTCATGAGGGCCCCATAGGGGCAAAAGGCTCAGAGGCTGGGTCAGCTTAACAAGCACCCACTGAGCTGCCTCTGGCTACCTAGGGTCACAGGAGAGCTGGGGAGTGCATGAAGAAGGAGGGAGGGGGCTGCAGGTGGGCTCAGAAGCCCCATCTGTCCCCTCAACCCTTTCCTGGGTCCTCCTCCCTCCCTCCTTCCCTCCCTAGCACAGCTGTCCCATGCTCAGGTCACTGAAGACTGGCCAGCCAATGTGTGTTTGCTGAGGGAGTCACAGAAGGCAGAGACCACCACCCTCCCTCCCCTCCAATCCCTGCCTTCATGGAGCTTCTGGCTTTGTGATCGTTCCCCCCACCCCACCCCCCAGCTCCCTCTCTTGTTGTCAGGTTCTCAAATGACCCCAAAGGGCTTGCTTGCAAAAGTTTGTTCTCTGGACTTTGGTTTTTTTTCCCCCATCTGTTCTACCCTCCTAGCGCCTCCTGGCTCCCACCCCAGCGCCAGGCCCCTGTCTGTCCTGCAAACACGAGGCAGCTGTGTGTGCAGACAAAGCCGTGTGTCTCCGCGGGGGCCGGACCCACAGAAGGGACGTTTCCAGGGAACTCTGGGGGCTGCGGCTGGGAGGGCAGAGGCAACTGTCTGATTAGCAGGGACTCGGCGTCACCGTCTAGGGCAGAGAGGGCGCTGGGGACTTGGCCGGGCCCCAGGGGCCATGCCTGTGGGTGGTGACCGGGAGAGGCAGCCAGCCTGGGAGAAATGTGCTGTTTGAGAAGTGTAGGAAACGGGCTGGAGAGGAGAGATAACGGCGGGCGGCCTCCGTGGGCTGCCGCGGCGTCTGCCTGCGAGGGGGGCTGGAGCCAGGCGGTCTGAGGCCGTATCTGGTGAGATTTTTGTTCTGGGTTGTGAAAGTGACCTGTGGAGCCAGCAGCAGGGTCAGGGCCTGGGAGAGAAGACACGCGGCCCCTCCCACCTCTCCCTCCCCACCCCCTTGTCTTGTGTCGGTCTCCCTTCCTTCCCCCTTGCCCAAGAATAGGAAATGGGGGTGGGGGTGGGGTGGGGGCATGGCGAGAGGGAGCATTCTTAGTGCGGTGGAAATTGTTCAAAGGCCTGGGTTTCAGTCTTGCGTATACCCCTAATGTGACATATGAACTTGGAAGCAGCCCCTAATATTTCTGGCTCTCAGTTTCGTTGGCTGTAAAATGGGGATTATTTATATCTGTCCTGCATATCATGCAGGGCGATTGGAAAGCTCTTATGAAATAATGATGTGAAATAGTTTGCAAACTAGCGTGCCATGTAAATGTAAAGGGGTGTAATGATTATAACTGCTTTTTATCTGCCTCTTTTAGGGGGGCATGGCAGGTTAGGGCAAAGACTTAGGGCCACAGGAGGGTCCCTGGGAGCCACTGGGAGGTCAGAGGCCCAGCCAGGGGAAGGGTCCTGCAGAATCCTGGGTCCCCAGCAGAAGAAGGCGCAGCCAGCCAGGGGCTCTCTCAGGTGGGCTGTCGGTCATAGGGTGGCTGACTCAGGTGGAGGGAGGCCCTGGCAGGGCATGTACTTTTCCAGGGAGAAGGGGAAGCTTGGGAAGAGCCCCTCCTGCATGGGGGTCTCAGGCCCTTCCTGGCCTGGAGGATAAAGTCCAACTCGTTGCAGTGGGACTGGGGTAACCGCTTTCCTTTCCTAAGGCTCCATTGCCTGAGGAGGCTAGGTCACCCTGTCCCCCCACCCCATCCTGACCTGGAAATCAGCCCTCTGTGGTGTGGAAACTGCAGGAAGGAGCTGGCAGAGGTGACAGGACTGTGAGGCTGAGAAGCTGAGCTATTTAAAGCGTGCAGCACCCAGGGGGCACGAGTACCACCCACCCCCAGGCCCTTTAGCACTCAGCGTTCCCTTCCTTGGCCCAGATCCCGGGCCTTTTGGGCTTCCAGAGGGTCACAGGTCAGGCGCCAGGGGCTCTGGGGAGCTGGGGCTGGCATAGGAGGGTGGCTGGGCCTCACCTCCGGCTTGGGTTCCCTCCTCTGAGCCTCCGGGCTGAGTTGGCCGGGCCACACAGACTCCTTGGCTCCTCGCACCTTATAAACGGGGCTGGGTACGCGTGTGGAGCTTAGAGGAGGAATGCACGGGTGCCTGCGGCCCAGGGCAGCTGGGTGCAACCACCCCCCCCCGCCCCCACTGTCCCCGTCCCCATTGGCCACTAGACTTAGAACCAGAGCCAGGCTGTGGCAGCACTGGGATGTGGGGAGCTTTGCTGGTAGGCCTTTTCCCTCCACCCAGGCCTGCCTTCCTCTGTACACCCCAGATTACAGAGGCTTTCCTCCTCTACCCCAATTACACTTTACCTGTGTCCTAATCTTTTAGCGAAGGGTACAGTATATTGTCTTCTCCTCCATTTGGAGGCCAGTGCCTTTGTCCAGAAGAGCCACACAGGCCCCTGCAGGTCTGGACCAGCTGCAAGTGCCCAAGTTGGGTGTTTCCCAGATGCCAGTCCACAAATCAGAGCTGGTCTACACTGCAAGCGCCACCCGTGTGGCTCATGCGTGGATTGACTTGAGTGTTGGCCAACTGCCCTTGCTGGGAAAGGCTGTCCATTATTCTGAGATTACATCCTTCCTACTATCCTGGCATTAAAATGGCCTTTCTTTGATGAAATGATGGATGAAAGCTTTTTTTTTTTAAACATCCTTAGCAAAATAAAATGTTGGCAACCCTCAAATTTTACCAGTCCAAGAAATCCTGGCGCCCAGGCCCAGTGCCCTGGTTGACTTCCAGAGCAGCACAGTTCACCTGGGCACCCAGCTGTCCAGGCCCAGGAGGAGCCAGGTGGGCCCTGGGGGGTACCCAGGGATGAAAGCCCTGCCAGGTAGTTGGGTGTTTCCCAGATGCCAATCCACAAATCAGAGCTGGTCTACACTGCAATTGACAGGAGGCATTATGAGTGGGGTACAGCCTGGGAAGCTGGGGAGGGGACACTCCTGACCCCTGGGCCTGTGGGTCTCAGCTGATAATGACTTGCAGCCTCTTAGCATGGGTTCCCACCCACCTGCTCTGTTCTCTCAGCTGGAGAGCCTTCCTCCCACATGGCTGGGAATTCACTGGCCCTGCTGCCTGCTGCTGCCTGCTGCCAGCCCCCGACAGGCCTAGAGAAACCCAGAGAACATGCACAGTCTGCCTTCCATCCTGCTCTGCACTCTGGCCCCCATGGGCTGAACCTCAGAGGCCCCCAGACAGCCCCACTCCCACCGCCTTGCAGGAGTGAGCTGTTTCCCACACACTTAAAGACACTGCTCTCCTCTTTCATGTGCCCTCGGTCCGTCTCACTTGGCTCCCGTGTGCAATGCCGAGCTTTGTTCATTTATTTTCTGAGCACCTACTGTGTGCCAGGTTGCCAGCAAGTGCAAACATAGATCAGACCCTCTCCCACCCTGGGAACCTTGTAATCTGATGGAGCAGACAGGCAGATAAACCCATAACTACAAAATGGTGACAAGTACTTATAGTAGAGGCCCAGTGAGGTGGCTCTGGGACCTAAAGGAGAAAGAACCCACTTGGGTAGCTGGAGAAGGAGACCCGAGCGCATGGCGGTGCGTGGCTTGGGAGCTGCCAAGTGAAGATGTGCAAAAGAGCATTCTCTAGGCAAACAGACTGAGCAGAGGCAAGAAGCAGGAGAGAACAGTGTGCAGAGCAGAGGAGGGATGAAGAGAGTCAGGTAGGAGGGGCTCTCTTTGCCTTCCCAGGGGGAGAGGCTAGACCCTTTGGGGTGCTGGGGAAGGTTTATAGGGAGGGAAATTAGCATTTTACCTTTCCCTATGGCAAGCAGAGAGGAATACTGGGCAAGGACTACGTTAGGGGCAAGGCATCCTTCTGGGATGGGAGCCCCCTGGAGAGCCCAGAAGAGACCTGAGGCATCTCCATTCAGGTGGCAGCAGTGGGACCTGAGGGTCGGGGAGGGATCTGAGTGTTTGACTCTGAGTGACCAGCTGAATGTAAGAAGTGGGAAAGGGAAGTGGCAAGTTTTCCAGCTTGGGTGCCTCCAGGGACCCTTTCCTTTACATGCAGTTGCACCTTGAGCCCAGAGCACTCAGTAGCGGGAATGCACGCTCCCCTATGCTTGCAAACATCCTCTCCCCTATGGACTCAGGGCAACACCCGCTGACACCTTCCCCATCGTCCCTGGGAAACAAACACCAAACAGCCTGGCCCTGGGCCCTCAGCTCTGCTCTGTGTGTGTGTGAGAATCAGGTTTTATTTCTTGCAAAAACAGACACTGAAGTCTGGGGTGAATTTCTTTTTTTGTTCTTCTCTTTTCTTTCCTACCGTCCTTCCTTCCTTCTTTCCTTCTCTTCCCTTTCCATTCCCTCCCTCCCTCCTTTTTCTTCCTTCCCTCCCTCCCTTTCTTTTTCTTCTCCCCCTCCTCCTCCTACTTCCTCTCCTTTTCCTCCTCTTCCTTCTCATTCTTCTTCTTTGTCTCTCTCTCCCTCCCTCTCTTTTAATGAAAACACTTGTAGAAAGACAAAAGGAGCTGTACAGACTGTTGAAGTTTCTTACTCTTACAGGTTCCAACCTAAACTAAGCTTGGGTTACTCATGACTACACAGTTACAAAAATGAATTGCAGAAAATGGAGAGTGAAAGACTTGCATGGAAAGCCCTTTCTCAAAATAGTCTGGATGGCCTTGAGGCCCTCTGCCTCCGCCTCTGGGGTCCTCCTTGCATCCTCACATCAGCCATCCTACAAAACCCTGCCCATCTGTAGATAGTTCCTATTTCCCTCTGAAATGGGTAGAGGAGCCTGGCCAACTCACAAGACCATTAAGGGGAGCAAGAGGCTTTCAAACGTGAGAAGCACCAAAGACCCAACCTAAGGGAAGGAACCTGGGGGAGTCCTAAGAGACTGCCTGGGAGTCAGAACCTGGTTCTGACCTTAGCTTGGCCATGAATGAGCTTGTGATCTTAGGTGATAGATGAGCTTGTGACCATGATGTCATCATCAACACTTGCTGGTCACCAAGTTTCCACTATGTACCTTGGCTGCACACAGGGAGATTTTAAAACTTCCCCTGCCCAGACCTCATCCCAGATCAGTAGACAAGATAGAGGGGGAGTTACTGGCGGAACAGTCTGCCCTTCCCTGATGCTTGGCAGGAAACTGCAAGCCTGAGGCCTCTCCTCTGGCCTCTGTCTCAGGGCAGCACTGCTAACGTCTGCAGTGGAGGGCCATTGGTGGCTGCTTGGCCCTGGCATCATTCAGCAGAAACTTTTAGGGCCTCCTGGGCCAGCAGAGTGAGCACCATGAAGAGCCTGGATTCTGGAGCCACCTTCCTGCCTAGATTCGAATCCCAGCTCTGCCACTTGGGAGCTGTGCACTTTTGGACACGTGACCTAATCTTTCCCATATGCATGATGGGGATGAGAATAGAGTTGTTACTGCTGTTGAATGAGACAGTGTACGTAAGGAACTTAGAGCAGTGCCCGGTACATGGTCGGCGCTCAGTACATCCCAGTGCTCTGTTTCAGTTATCATTGCACAGTTGTTCAATGCTGAGAAGAAACTGGGTGGGTCAGGGCCTGAGCCAGTGAAAGGTGACCACCTTGGGTCACTGGGCTCTCCTCTGGCCTTACCTGCTCTTCAGCTATAAGATCCCAACTCCTGGGCACAGAGTTCAAGCCTGGAATGCTGAGGAGAGAGGACAGAAAGGGCCCTAGCCCAGCTCTTCCTCGCTTCTTGGCCCTGAACTCCCCTAACCTAGTGGGCCTTCCCTCTCTCCACCCTGGTCGTTGCCATCTCTGCCGTTCTCCCCTGGTGGCCCGCTGACTCCATAAAACCCTTCTGCTCAGGGGCAGGGGGCGGGGCTGGATGCCCTCTGGAGTGCTGGCCCTCCCTGTGCTGCAGTCAATCTCCTGCCCCTCCGCCCGCCACTCACTCTGTGTCCTGCTGGGGACCCCAGCCCTTCCATATAGTTCAGCTGGCAGCCTGGGAGGGGACCCCCAGGGCCGGTACTTTGTTTGGGGTCTCCAGACCATTGAGGCAGGGGCAGGGCTGGGGGCGGGATGACAGCAGCGCCTTTCACTGGCTCTCGGCGCCCAGCTATGAAGGGTGCAGGGGGAGGCAGGGGACTGAGACCCACACCCACCCCTTACTATACCACGAGGAGAGGAACCGGCCGAGGCTGCCTGTGACCACATTGGTTCCTATCCTCAGAATCAAAAGGAACAAAAGAAAGGGAAGGGAAGGGAGAGAGGAAGGAAGAAGATCTGTATCTCTTGAAAGAGAAAAACTGTGAGACACCAAGGGCTTTTCCCAAGCAGTTTCTTAAATTATCTGTTGCAGGTTGGTCTTACACTCAGGCGGTGCAGCCCAGCTCCAGCCTTAGTCGCCCTGCTTTGGGAGCCTTAACCACAGCTGCCCCAAACCAGCTACTGTAATGAGGGACATGAGCCCCCGCTCTTGACTGCCTAGGGTCTCCCCTGCTTAGGTCTACTCTCTCCCAGGAAGGGAGACGGGGGGTGAGTGTGTGCATGTGTGTGCACGCGCATGTGTGCGTGAGCCTGTGTTGCCACATTATGCATTCCAACTCCCAGACAGTGCTGTCTGGCTGCGCCCTGTCTGCTCCTATTCCAAAGGACAGTTTGCAGTTTAGATTAACGGCTCCCAGCTATAAATGGTATTTTCCTCTGCCCCTACCCCCACTCCCTGCACAGCTTCCCTGAGCCCTGGAGGAACCTGGCAAGGCAGAAGAGCATGGAAAAGACTGCCAGCCATCAGCGGTGCTGAGGGTGGGAGCCTGGCAGTCGTGTGTGTTGGAATTTCTGTCTTAATCCTCTCTCCTGGGACAGCTGGGGCCCAGATCTCAGCAGGAGGTGAGGGTGGAGCCAGAGACTTCTGTAACTGCTAGGGAGAGCATCTTTTGTGACCTTGAGCCAGGAGCTCCCCGCTTTCAACGACTCCAAATGATAACTCCCAAAGGGAGCAATTGGATGGATGGCCCTCTGACCTGGAGGTTGGGAGGCGGGAAAAACTTAGGGTTTTTTGGTCCCTTTCCAAGGAAAGGATCCAGTAACAGCAATACCTTAAGCGGGACTGGGCACCCCCGCTTTGGGGACGGAGCCTCATTCTGGGGACCTCATAGGTAAAGTTGTGGTGTGGCTCCTGATGCAGGGCAGGCACCAGTGCTTTGGGCCAGGATTCAAGAGGCTTGAGTTGTAGGTCCTGCTCTTCCCCACACTCTTTGGAGGACTTCAGGTGCGCCCCCTCTCCTCTCTGGCCTCAGTTTCCTCACTGTAAATAATACCCTAAGGTGGCTGAGGGTCTTTCAGGACCAGCAGTGAATCCCGAGACCGTGTTCCTCCCGGCTCACTGGGCCATCCCTGGCCACGCCTGGATCATTTTACCCCCACCGGTGGCTGCACTGCCAGAAAGACTCTTGGAGCTGAAGGAGGTCAGGGAGCTGTGTGAACAGGGACAGCCCGAGGCATAGCGACCGCCTTTGTAGATAAGAGTCCCAACCCTGGGAGACGTGGAGACATGACAGCAATGGAGACAGAACCCAGACCACCATCTCCAGAACAGTGAAACTCCAGGGTCACCCCTTGGAAAGGTCACTGTAGGAAAAATAAGAGGAAGCCCTTGTATTTCTTTACAGGGCGGGGTTAAGTCATCATTTCCCTGGAGCTGCAGGCCCACAGTGGACCCGATGCTGGGAAGACAGAGAAAAGGCAGGCATGATTTCATAGGGAGCCATGAAGGAGGCTGGCCAGTGATGGCCAGCAAGCCCTGGCGCCCCCCCCCCCCCCACAGCCAACCCTTCAGGCCTGGGGAGACCCCGGGCAGGTCAGGAGGGCATCTGCCCTGCAGAGCAAGGGGGAGAGGCGGCGAGAGTATGTGTATGCAGGTGGCGCTGCATGGGCGCTGGGAGACATGGACTCCCACAGGACCCACACGGGCTGCAGACCCCTGTCCTCTCTTAGCACAATCACTCCCAACCTCCCACCATTGTGTCCTCAGTCCTCCTTAGCAGGGAGGACGGAGCCACTGAGAACCCCCAATCATTTTCTTTGGATTAGGGCCTATATTAGCTAATTTTTCCCTCCTACAACATGGTGGTCCATAGCATAGAATAGGGAGTCAAAGAGACCCAGGTTCAAATTCCAGCTCTACCACTTACTATCATGTGATTTGAGATTTTGGATAGGTTTCTTAAGCTCTCTAACTTCTACTGGGAACGTGGGAATGATAACAAGTACTCCATAGGTTGTCATGAGGATTAAGCGTTCAGTGCAGTAAGCACCCCTGATGCTGGCAGACGTTTGACTGGACTTCACCTGGGGTAATAGCGAAAGGAGTTTGTGCTTCTTCTGATTCACCAGGTTTGTACTAACAGTGTGGGTCTAGCCCTGTGCATAGTTCCGGGTACGTGCAATCAAGCGCAAGTCAGGGCTACCCTGTTCGTGGATCAGAAGACTCCATATTGTCAGGATGTCAGTTCTTCCTAAATTGGTCTCTACATTCAGTGCAGTCCTGATCAAAATCCTAACAAGTTTTTTGGTAGAAACCAACATGCTGATTCTTTTTTTTTTTTTTTTTTTTACATGGGCAGGCACCGGGAAGCGAACCCGGGTCCTCTGGCATGGCAGGCAAGCGTTCTTGCCCGCTGAGCCACCGCGGCCCGCCCAACAAGCTGATTCTAAGATGTAGATGGAAGTGCAGAGGATTAAGGATCTCAAAGGAGGCTTGGAAAAAGAGAACCAAGTTGGAAGCATAGATCAAGGGCGGGTTTCAGCTCCCAGGAAGGTAGAGGCTCTGTGGAGAAGATGAGACCTAATCTTAGGAGGCCACGTGTTTGGTCCCCGGGAGTGCAGGGTAGTGGTGACGCTCGTGGACACTGGAGCGAGCTTTGCCACGGACTTGCCATGGCCCTGGGCAGACACGCCTTTCACCCATCTGTGCCCCAGGTTTCTCATCTGCAAAATGGGAATCGCAGCACCAGCACCCTAGGGCTGTTGTGAGAATTAGATGAGCTAAAGCACTGATAAGATGGGCCAAGAGAATACCCAGATCCTCTCCTTTGCTTGGGTCGAGTTAGAGCTTCTAATCTGGTAGGAAAATAAGCCGCATGCAAATGGCTGTGGGGAGGGCCCCGTGACCGTGCAGTCAGATAAGCTCAGAGGGATTTGGGGAGAGAGGCCTTCCTCTGGGTGGCAGGAGACTGTGCCATCGGAAAAGCAGAGCCAGGTTTAGGTCACTATTAAAAGCCTTTGCTGCTCCAGTCCCTCTACTAGATATAGGGGAGGGACGGAAACGGGATACGCTCTGAGGACCTGTGTCCTGGGGAGGTGAACCCCACTTCCCAAAGGGTGAGACGCTGACCCTAGGGACAACGGAGGCTCTGGGAGCCCAGCCCCTCTCTCTCTGAGACCCAGCCTGGGGAGGTAGCTTGCCAGGGTCACTGGGCTGAAGGTGCAGTGCGGAGGAAGTGTCGGGCAGGCGGCGGGCGTGAGCGCAGTGCCGAGAGCCAGGCGGTGTTGGTTGGGCCCTCATGAGGAGGCTGCTGCCAGAGCCCAGAGTTCAAGGGGCCCGTGTGGGTGGGGGACAGCCGTCAGTGTGAGTCACCGGGGGGCAGGCTGCCAAGCCTGACAGGACGTCCCACAGAGCCCCTTGGCCCGGGCCCAGCTCAGCACCCCTTCCCCACTCCCACCCCCACCCCCCCGGCCACACGGACCCCACCAGGCCTGGAGACATTTCCTGAGAGACTAAAAGAAAGCGCCTGGAGCTGGAGGGGCTGCCTGGGCCCGCCAGGGGCTCAGGGCCAGGTCTCTCACCGAGAAGCTGACGTGTGAAGGAGGACGTGACCGGCAGCTTTCATTCTCAGATGCCGGGGCTTTCAGAGGAATTCAGCCAGCAAACGCTCTGAAGTTCCCACTTCAGACCCCGGCCAGCTGGAGCCAAGGGCGCCGCCGCCACCTCCCTGGAAATCAGAGAAGCACGTCATGGGCCACATCTGTGCAGGAGGGCACGTCCTCCTGGTGGCTTCTATGCGCTGGCCTGCCACGTGGTCTTCCTAAATAGACCTCCTCCTCCAGGGGGCCATGGGCCCTCCTAAACCGGCTCCCTCCAGGCCCCCATGCGGGGTCATCTGCCCAGGAATGTCACATGTCTGAGCACAGGAGCAAACCTGGGGGAGCAAAGGGAGGAGCTGTGCAAACCCCATATGGCGGCTCAATCTGAGAGAGGGGGAGCCGCCAGGCCGTAGAGTTGGACATCGGTCCCCAGATCACTCCACGGGGCTCCCGTACCACTGACCAGTCCGGTGGTGAGTGCTGCCTGAGAAGGACCCACTCTGGACAGATGAGGAAACTGAGGCATGGGATTTGCCCAAAGTCCACAATAAGACCGAGGCTGAGCAAGGATCTAGGTCTCTTCATATCTTCATTGTGGTTTTACCTCATTTTCTTCTTTTTCAGTTCCTTTCTTCTGTAAGAGAAAGGCAAGCTCTGGACAGGCAGGGGCACAGAGAAAATAAGGTGGCTGTGTCCACGGCAGGCTAGGGCCCTATCACCTTTAAACCTCCTGACATTTCATGGGAAACTAGTGTCGTTTTATCATCTCATTCCTTGGTGACACTTAAATTTCAGCTTCCAGAAAAGTGTTGGAGAGGATGGGATAGGTACCTGGGCTATCTTTGCTCCCTGAAACTTTATATAACTTAGATCTTTTCTCCACAGCCAATTTACAAGTCTGGCTTCTGTAGCGTGGTGCCAATAAGATTAAATATTTAGTGCCCACTATTTTTT
>PVIY010052540.1:0-15137 GCA_004026745.1 Myrmecophaga tridactyla
ATTAGCTGCAGAGCAGCAAGTGCCATTTCAGAATTGGGGTCACAAGTTAGATGACTTGGGGTTTTTAAGGCTCTAAAATTTGGTGCTCAAGAGTATTACAAAATAAGGGCGGTTTAATGTTTTCTTTTGTTTTTTAAATTGTTGGGGGGTGCATGGTCCGGGAATCGAACCCTGTCTCCCCAGGTGAGCATTCTACCACTGAACCACCTGTGCACCCTGGTGTTTTTTTTTTAGATAATAAATAAGACAGTTTATAAAATAAGAAAAGCCTGGCATCCTCCTTTGATTCACCTGCATAGATGGAAGCTACTGTTTTCATCATGGCAGCTGGAAAGCAGCCTATAAAGGCCTTAGGGAAAAAAATGAAAAAAAAAAAAAAAAAGAATCATGGAAATGTGCCTCCCAACTCCACCCCACAGGTACAGTTTTTTTAAATTAAAAAAATGCCGAGTTAGTCAATGCAAGTACGTCTAACAGAATTTCAATTTTGTTTCCTCTCGAAGCTACTTTAGGTAATTTTTAAAATGAATCAACTGTCTCATTGTTCAATTGTGTGTTTGTTTATCTTTCGTTGAGTTATTTTCTTCCACTTTTTGGTTTTACAAAGTTAGCTATTATTATTAATAGTTTTCTAATAGTATTTAGTGGTATGAAGAAATGTGAATTTAATATCGGGTTATTGAGGCGCAATAGTTGATTCAAACAAATTGCCACACAAATTGAAAAACTAATGCTGTGTTCAGGATGGAGCGAGTGAAGAAAGGGATAATTTATTTGGTCAAGGGGAAAAAGCAAATCCATGACTGAAATAAATACAAGATACATTGGGGCTGATTTGGATGAGTGTGGCTGAAAGGAACGGACAGAACATATGATATGGGTTTTAAGTTATGATGGAATAGTAATATGGCAATGTAGTAGAGTTCTGTCAACTGTAGTACAGCCATGAAAAATTATAATTTTATTGAACATTCACTATGTTATGGTTTGAATTGTGTCCCCCCAAAAGGATAGGCTGAAGTCCCAAGCCCTAGTACTCCAGCACGCAAACTTATTTGGAAATAGGGAATCCAGCTGGAATTAGTTAAGTTAAAATGAAGGTCTACAAACACCCCTAAAGAGAGGGATGGAAAGAACAAAAGTGATAGTAGAGTTATACAGAGAAGATAGGATTTAACAAATGGGTATGACTGCTGAATCATTAAATCGGTATCTCTTTTAGTCACCAGTATCTTACAGCAGCTCAAAGTAAAAACCTAAAATTGTGGAATTGTAACCCATGTCAAACTCTGAAGTATGTTCTACAACTAAATCGTGGTGCTATGCTTTGAAATGTATTGCTTTTTTGTATCTATGTTATTTTTCACAAAAAAAGATAAAGAAAAAAGTCGATTGTGATGATAAAAAAGTATTTAAACCCTCTAGCCTCCTATATTCTGGGGCAGCTAGAAGGAAAAAATCTGAGAGGGTTGTATGGTAGCCCATGACAAACTCTGGGATCTGTCCTGTAACTACTTGTTGAAGAGTGCTTTGAAAACTATTGCTTTTTCTTTCTTTGCTTTGTATATATGTTATACTATACAATAAAAAAAGTTAAAAAAAAGTAACATAAAAAAAATGCAGGCCTATTGGGGTAGGGTGGGCCATTAATCCAATATGTCTGGTGCCCTCATAAGAAGGGGATGGGAGACAGCGACAGACAAAGAGAAGAAGTCCATGTGAAGATGGAGGCAGAGTTGCATTGCCACAAGCCAAAGAATGCCAGGGATTGCTGGCCACTGCCAGAAGCCAAGAGAGGGGGGCATGGGAGAGATTCTTCCCTCCAGACTTCAGATGGAGCGTGGCTCTGCCAACACCTTAATTTCTGACTTCTAGCCCCAGAACTGTAAGACAATACATTTCTGGTTTGTTTTTTAAACTTTTTTTTTAATCATATAATATTCATATATACAAAGCAAAGAAAGAAAAAAGCATTAGTTTTCAAAGCACACTTCAACAGGTAGTTATAGGATGGATCCCAGAGCTTTTTTTTTATATATTCAATAAAAATTTGCAGAAGAATGTCCTAAATGATCCGAGGGCAAGAACTAATCCATAAATTAGGTCCACCTAAAAGGGAGCCTAGGGCAGGCCATCGTGGCTTAGCAGGCAGAGCTCTCGCCTGCCATGCAGGAGACCCAGGTTTGATTCCCTGCCCATGCAAAAAAAAACAAAAACAAACCCTGGAGCCTAGGGTGTAAGTATGTGGAGATATTTTGCAAATGTAGGGCAGGGAACTCCTGGGAGCTGGAGAGGACACCTAAAGAGTCATCTGGGATAGAAGCAACTACTTTCTCCTTCTCTTTCTCTAGTTTGCATTGTCTCTTACTTCTTTGTCTCTGGCCACTTGTTCCATTATGTTGCTGCTCTTTGCAGAATGGTTCCTCTGTCACTCCATTCCAGGGTCTCTGTGAACTCTTTCAGCTAAAGCATCTGCTGCGAATCGACTTGAGCTCTTAATTTAAAGGAGAGACAAACAGATGGAGACAGATGCAGAGAGAGTCAGAGAGACAGAAAGAAAGACACACACACACAGAGATTAGGTCAATAGTCACAGGTCAGCCAACGTATTTTCTGGCCTTGGGGTCAGGTGTCCTCTGCCCCATCTCCTACCCCTGTCCGATCAGCTGGCCATAGCTTAGGATAGAAGGCTGCAGAGCCTGGGGGACTGAAGAAAAGGTGAGCAGTGAAATCTCTCTTGGTCAAAGGAGGAGTTTTCCATGGAATATGGCATCGAGAGAAAAGTAGCACGCAAGCTAATCCTTGAAGGAAGACTGTGATTTGGAGAAAAAGATAATATTAGACCTAAACTTCAGGAACAAAGGCAGAAGGACAGGGATATGTAGCCCTTATCAATTATATGAATTATTACAGTTTTAGTCACTTTTGACAGTGCTTATATTAGAACATTTGGAGTTGGACATGGAGAGAAAGAAAGCATCAGCATTGTAGCAAGAGAAATTCATGTACCTCTCAGCACTACACAATAGGTACGCAACCAATGATAATCTGTTGTTAACTTAGTTAGTAGTAGGAGTTTTCTTTTGAAAACCTGAAAAAAATTTCCAAAGGAGAGAACTTAAATAATTAAATTCGATGGCTACGAGAAAAAAGTTACTTTTGCCTAGAGAAGAAAATGCAAAAGTTAACATTAGTGGAGGGTGTTACGTATTTTAACACTTGTGAGTTTCTAAAGAAGGTTTTTATACTAAAAATGTATTAAATAAGCCCCTTGTAGTGCTCAGCTCTGTACTAAGTGACTTTAGAAAGGTGCTTAAAGGACTGTTGGAAGGCACGGCTGAATAAATCGATGATATAAATAAAAGATATAAAATAAATAAATAAGCAAACAAAACACTCAGAGGAAAATGAAAGTCCATACATGGTTAAGTGTGAAAATGACTGGTGCACACTATTTATGCTTTAGTTGTATCATTTCAAAAATTATGAAATAAATAGAAGCAAGAGCTGTCACGGAGACAGCTTCCAACTTCACAGGGAAAGTGGGACCCAAAAGAGTTCTTGGGGTGGGAGAGCTGTGAGGGAGAGAATTTCTGGAAGGGAAACAGGAGGAGCAAAAGTCAAGTTATGAAGAAGCAAATTCAGGAGAAGGGTGAGGTGCTACAATGGCTACAGCAGAAGGTGCGGGTAGAGGAGGGTGGGAGGTAAAGTTGGAAAGGAAGGGTAAGGCCAGATTATGGAAAATTTAATTGGTCAGCCTGAGAAGTCTTGGCATTTAGCCATTACCTAATGCAAAAGGAAGACCATGGGTTCTGGTCTGCACTGCCCGTGCTTGAACCTGCCTTGGGCAATTACTAGCTGTGTGACCTTGGTTTTCTTACAAAACCTCTCTGAGTCTCAGGTTCCTCATCCCTATAATGTAAAAAAAATAACACCTACCTCACGGGGCTATTAAAAGGATTAAACGAGGGCGGGCCACGGTGGCTCAGCAGACAAGAATGCTCACCTGCCATGGCAGAGGACCCGGGATCGTTTCCCGGTGCCTACCAAGGGTTAAATGAGTTTGTGTCTATAAAGTGCTTAGAAAAGTGCAGGCACAGATGAAATCTGCTATTACTGTCCCTTCAATCATTCATTCCACAGACATGCAATCAAACACCTGCTATGAAGCTGGCATTATATAGGTGCAGGGAAAAATCTGCTTTCAAGGAAATCACAGTACAGTAGGGAAAACATTTAGATAAATATACCTAGGAAGACCCTAGACTTTAAAAGGTAAGGAAGTTTCCCAAACCACAGTTAGAATCACAACAAACCAACAACAAAGGGAAATTGTGGACGTGACTAACGGTACTCTTACCCTCCATTTATTTGTTTTCATGACTTCATACAAAAGTCTTGATTTAAGATTTATATTAAGATGTTGATAACTTGAGCAATTGGGAGATACTGGCAGGTGTTTTTTGGAGAGGGAAATCTCAATGGTTTCCTTTTTCGGGAAACTTTTAAAGAAAAAAACTAAACCTCATTGGGGTGGGTAAACAAGGGTTTTTTTTTTGAGGATCATTTTGCTTAAGCAGCGCTATACGAACTCTAAGAGACCCTTCCTAACTGGTTACAGCAAAAAAAAGAGCTTTTTAAATTCCTGCTCTACCATCCCCCTGAAAGAGCCAGACTGTTCTTTCGTATAGCCTGAAGCAACCAGGTGGGCCCCAGTCTTTTCTTTGACACTGGTTAACTTGTTATGGTTGTTACTTATGGCCGTGGATTTCCCACTTAGATAAACCACATCTCAAAATCATGTTTTAATTCTGCAATTGCAATGTCCATGGAGCCATCTGAGATAGATTGATCTCACACTCCTGCATAGAGAGAAACAAATCGAAGTGCTTCAAACCAATGGAGAGTCAGAAAGAGAAGAAACATAACGTCTTGCCAATAGGATTGTGAGACATTTAATATTCAGACAGTTCAAAATTATCTCTTGTTACGTGTAACTTTCCAAAGTGAATGCTTATCTCCCAAGAAGCTAGAATCAACGTATAATTAGCTTGTGGGTATGTTTTTTGTACATATATTCATGTTGTTAATGAAAGTAACTGAACTGCAAATTGTGTGCTGGCAACTTCATAAAAGTAAATATTTGAAAGCATCTAAGAAATGATCTGATATGATTTCCAAACTAAATGAAAGGTCTGCTATTGCTTTCTAAATAAAATGGAGAGAAAGAGGCCTTTTGAATAAATTATCTCCTCTTCATGGAAGCTTGAAAATGAATAATTTATCTTTTCTACTCACAAAAGGTCAATGTCAATTAATACATTGAAACGCAAAACAGTCTCATTAGCCTGTGTTGGTAGGTCAAATCATACTGCTCATAGCCATTCTTTTGGGAGGGGCAAAATGTGCACCAGACTTTTTGGAGGAAGATATTTTGAGTTTATCAGATTTTGTCAAAAGTACAAGCCATTAAAACACTGGAGATGAACTGACTGCTTGCATGTTTTGTTCGATTGATTTAAAAAATATTTCCTGAATACCTGCTCTGTGCAGGCTATCATTTTAAGTATGGCATGACAGAGATGAAACCGTGGTTTCGGCCTGCAGGGAGCTTACAGCCTTGTCTGGAAGATAATTCGTGAACAGAAATACATCATAGGAAGCACTGAATGCCATCAGAAAGATAATAATGGAGTGACGCTTTCCGCTGCGGAGACCTGAAGTGTAGCGGGTGACATCTGAATCGGAACTTGTCAGAAGAAACATGATTACATACCCACATTGCTTAAAATACAATTGAGAGGAAAAAAATGTTCAGCTGGTTTGGGTGACATTGTTGATTTCTTTCACCTACTTGAAAATAAATAAAATACCGACAGGAGACTAAGAAACAGATTTAGACAATTATCTGTATTCAAAAAAAAATCCTACGAATTCAAGATCTTTGGCATTTAAGAATAGCTTATTTATGATTTTCATGAATTCCTTGATACCTGAAAGCTAATGTATTTCCTCTCAACAGCCCAGTCCACCACAATCAACTTTTCATGGCTCAATTTACATTAGGTTTCGGAAAAACTGAGAGGTTATATGTGGGCATATCCTAAATTCCTTCCTCATAAAAAAGCAGGCGAGCAGAGACCGTAGTACTAAAAAAAAAAAAAAAAAAAAAAAAAAAAAAAAAAAAAAAAAAAAAAAAAAAAAAAAAGTAGCGAAGTAAGTGAATATATAAGCCATTAGAATAAAAATAACGAAATCCATTTTCTGGGAGTGAAAAGGAATGAGGAATTTGGAATGTGGGCCAAATCCCAGCGTGGGCCAGATAAAGACAATTTTCTTTATCTGCTGAACCCTATAAAACAGCTTGGGGAGGAAGACGGGGTTCTTTGCAGTTTCAGAAAGAACCTTAATTAGAAGAGAATGGTAAGGTACTACCTTTGGCTTTTTAGTATCATATATAGAGAGAGTAAAACATTTATTGATTAAAAAAAATCTCCTTTATTTATTCATTCATTCATCAAACACCAAGAAATTATAGCATTGTGAGACACTGGGAGTATAAAGTTGAATGAAATAAAATCTTAACCTTGAGGTAAGGCAGCAATAAAACCAATGTGATCCATTCTGTAATGGACATAAATTGGGCAGAGTCTCTCAATGGAGGACTCTGAAGCAGAGTAATCCCATTTTTGTTTTTTCATCAAATGCCTTCGAGTCTGTAGATATTAGAAAATGGCTTGCAGTGAAGTAGACTGTACAGATATTCTCTGAATAGAAGCAACGATGATCAGACTGGAAATAGAAAAGTGTCTCCATTTTGGTATTTTTCTTTTTCTTTCTTTTTTTATTTTTGTCATCTGTATTTTTCTTCTCGGTGATCAAAGGCAGCGAAGAAAATTAATTATCAAAAGGAACCAAGTCTGGGCTTTGTTATTCAGAGTTTACAAAGAACTTGAGATGGAATTATGAAAACCCTGATTTTTCCCCCCTCACACATTTTGCACAAAGAAGTGTTTGATTTCTATTTTCTGCCTCACTACTAGCCATAACACTGCGTTTGGAGAGACTGTGACTCTGTTATTTGCTCCTGAAAGCTATCTTTCACAAGTGTTTCAGGCTATAATTATTCATTACCTTGATTTTAAACATTTTCTGGTCAACCAAATAACCTCAAGGCAGGAGAACAAACAGTCTAAGAAAAATGACAAAGGAATACAACCCAAGTCAAATTCTAAGCTATCTTTCTCAATGACATCCTTTATGCATTTGTAGAGGATAGATTCCCCAAATGACACCATTAATAAATTACATGGCTGATATATTTGGGTCTTGTAGGGGTAGTAGAAGTCACAGAGGGAGTTGGGAAAAAAAGTGAAATAAAAAGTTTCAGAACCCTGTTAACTTTAAATAATGACGCTTGAAGCTAAATAAATATGCTATTCAATAAAAGTAATTACTATTTATTGGTAAATAAATAAATAATTAATCAATAAAAGTAATTCCTACTTATTGATTAGCATTTTTATAGAACACCTACTATGTGCGAATAGCTGCTTTGATTACAGGGAACACGAAAGCAATGTTCCTGACCTTGGAAAACTTCTGGTCTAGAGATGAGGAAACACGCTAAGCAAAAAGTAATATGACCATGCCAGAGACCCGGGTTCAATTCCTGGTGCCTGTCTGCAAAAAAATGTATATGTGAATTGTAATAGGAAACATACCTTTTTTTTAGGAACACAGAATAGTAAATGCATAACTCTGACAGGGAATCCGTTAAGAAGGCAACATTACTGCTGGATCTAATAAAGCATGAAGGATTTTTTTAAGGCAGAGAAGGAAAAGTCTTCTTTTGGCTAATGAAAATGACCGATTTTCCATGGTCTCCCATGTAGTTTGACAAAATTTGGGAGGTGTTCTGTGAATTAATTTTACAGTGAGATGTTAGTGGGCTCAATGCTACTCTTCAAATAACCTCAGAGTGACATCTTAGCGATGAAAATGCAGTAAATTTCTAGGTTACATTCTTCAATAGCAAATAATAAGCACATTCCAAAACATAGGAGTAGCTATTTTTCTCCCCTATGGAATTAAAGAAAACTATTTTCATTTCGAATGAAGAAAAGCATGGTCTATAAATGTATTTTTTTCTGAATAAACCCTCTTTTTCTCTATCTAGCTTGCTCTACCTGTATTTACTATCTTTCTGTCTGTGTCTACCATCTGTCACCTATCCTCTATCTATCTGTCTGTCTGTCTATCATCTATCTATCACAAGGAGGTTGTAGGGTGGGCCACCGTGGCTCGGTGGCAGAGTTCTTGCCTGCTGTGCTGGAGAACCGGGTTCAATTCCTGATGACTGCCCATGCGAAAAGATAAAAAAAACCCACATAGAAGTAGAACACTATGGAGTTGGAATGTATGGTGGCTATTATTTGACCAAAAACAAGGAATAGAAAGAAGAGAAAATTTATGGTAAGCATAGAATGACTGTCCTAGCAGGAAACAGATGGAGAACCGGGTAGTCTGGGGGAGTTTACTTAAAGTACTATTTATAGATGTTTAGTGAAATTGCAAGGGATGGACAGTAGTCACCACTAAGCCTGATTTGGCTAGGGAAGGGAACAGTTGTCAAAATCTGGAACCCTGTATGGAAAGGACTGCCTGAGAGATGCCAGTGGAGACCCCCTAGGGGGCAGCTGGAGAAATACACCACCCAGCCTCTCTGCCCCACTATCTTCCTTTCCCCAGCCTCCTGCGGGTGCTGCTATTTCGTGGAAAAGACACAACAGAAAGGAGGGAACCCCATGGATGTAATGCACATGGATCAGCCTCCCCACGAACAGGACAGAAGTAGGATTCTACTACTTCCAGATTACAGAATAGCCAGGTATGTCAGGCAGGGAAGTGTGACCTTTGCCGTGAACTACAGGGAGACCAAGAAAATGTGAAAGCACAAGTCGACATGCTCAGATGGTGCTTTTCAAAGATGAGTGTGGTGACAATGTAGAGAGTATCCTAAAGAAGTGATAGGTCTGGGCAGAGAAACCAGTTTTGGAAGCCATTGCAAAAGTCCGCTGGAAAGTGAAGCCCTGAATTAAAGCTGCGGCAGTGGAGTGGACGAGATAGCTTTGGCAGGATTGTGTGCAGGAGGTGAGACAGCGTGGGACTGGCACAATAACCCAGGCTACTGGCTGGGTCGCTGGGTAGATGGGATCCAACTGTCTCAAGGAATAGGGATACAGTAGGACAATGGAGTCAAAGAAAAAATGGGATGTAGATTATACATTTCTCAGGGACTGATCTTTTGGGAAAATTGAAGCCTATTCGTTCACAGGAGAGAATTTCAGCCTAGTAAAGAAAAGGATTCATAACGAAAGGTTAAAATGCGACCAATTCTGCCTATACTGTGATAATCTCTGCCTGAATGAACTCACTCAGAGGCCTAATGGAGAAAGTGACCTCTTCGTTCCACTTGGACAGCTGCTGAGCTGTGAGCTAGTGCCCCGAGGAAGCTTTTAAGGATTCTAGGAGCAGACATTGGCAGCAGGGACATGGGGAGGGTCTCTTTGGCCTGGATACATGATGGGTCATAAACACAATGGATGGTCATAAAAAACAGCTACCATTTTCCAGGGTGTCCTTTGTGCGAAGCCTTATAACAATAACATGGCAGATTCTTTATTTATATCCTAGAAATGAGGGAGGAGGAAGTTAAGTAACTTGTACAAGTCCACACAGATAAGAAGCAGATGTTCTGCAGAAGATACCGACGGCATTGAGCCTTCTCTTTAGGGGCACACAGATTCTAGTGACACAGTGAAATTTATACAAAAATGTTAAGTCTTGGATAAAATTACACATATTGGTATTTTTTTTTGTGATTCATTCAGATTGTTTTTAGCAAATGGGTTGGATGTCATTTCAGATTCTAAAAATGCACAATTCTGATGTAGTATTTCCTGAAAACAATATTTAAGTTTGATTCTCTTCCTGGAGGTTTTCTGAATGAGCTGGATGAAGAAATTCTCAATTGAGAAGAGGAAATGGAAGGGGCTGGCTGGCTGGGATAGTCTCAACAGGAGTTTGCATCTCTTCTGGGCACAGACCATTCCTTATTCATTGCTGCTTCCTCAATCCAACCTAATATGATGACTTCTAGATGGTGCTGCTCAATAAATATTTGTAGAACGAATGAACCGATATTTGTTTCCAAATTGTTTCCACTTGGAATTTTTTGTCATCACCAGGTAGGAAGGCACCAGAATTGATCCCACCAGACTATATTTACATAGCAATATGGATTACAATAGAAGACAGCTACTTAAATAGAGCACACAGGGAAAACCACACAATTGCAATGCGAGAATTATTAATGGAATGGCCCCAAAATGATTTTGTTTAGAGCTTCAGAATTAGTTTAGAGCTGGCAGAATTAGTTCCAATTGGCTGAGATGAGAGGTCACATAGATTAAAAATAGACTTTCTTAATAGGGAACAATAGGCCACATTCATTTAGCAAGGCAGAAAAAAAATGGTAGGCCTTAAGGGTGGGTATGATGCTTAATCCTATTTAAGAGCTTAATTAACCCCCCAGAAAACTGAGTGAATCTTCCACCTTCAAGATCATTCCTCTGTCAAGAGGAAGCTTAAGAGTGGAGATTTGGAAAGATCGGTATAAAGAGATTCATATTCGTATATAAAACAGTCAAAATATTTAAAATAGGTCAGTGTGAAGTTTGGAAACACAAGAGTTAGATTGCTACAAAAAGCTGTTATGGTCTTTTATACCTTTTGAAATAAAGCATTCCTCTTTTGAATTGTCAAATCTGTTACCATTATTAAAAAATATTAATTAAAACATGAGCGTTTGTCTTGACATATATCGACTTTAACGACAAAAATAATTTCTTTCTTATATTTTTATTTTCAAACAAGGTAATTCTTCCTCCTAAACATATCAGCACATTCTCAAGAAACCTAAATTAAAATCCATTTTGGAGGAAAATTCCAACCACTGCAATGTCTTCCTATACAAGAGATGCCAGGTTCTGCTCAAATCAATGGGACCTGACATTCAGGATCTGAGACCTGGTTGGGTCCCACATACCAACTGATGGACCATCTTCTAAGGCCTCTGTGAATTGAATTTATCAACTCTTTTAACTTATACCCCAACAATTCCATATTGGATTTGTTAACCCAAAGACCCAAAGACCCAAAATGACCCAAAGAGCTTCTTAAAGAGTGACATTTAATTTTGTATTTTTGTTGTTGTCGAGGAAAAATTCCAGGATTATGATTTTAAAATGCAGTTTGCCTTATATTTATGCTTTTTTGTTTAATTAGATCTTTGTTTTCCTACTAACATTTAAAAAAAATACTTGTTAAAGTGAAATGCTTCTCCCTTCCAAACTGAAGTGATTTAAATGGAAGAGGAAGAAGGTAACTTTGCCTCTCGATTCCCTCGACCAATGGTATTTCCATTTTCCCCTCCCAAGAACTCATACCCTGACCTTCTCTTTGGGATGTGAAAGAATTTTCTGATATTCTGGAACAAGATGACAACGTGCTCTGCTCTATACTCTGTTTAAATTGCCGCTAATCTTGGGAATTATAGAAAGCATCACAACCCATGATAAACCATGACTTTTGCTAACTTAGTTTTCCTTTACAATGTACTTAGCATAACCATTCCTCCCTTGTCCTACATAGATAGCTAGCACAATCTGTTTAACAGTCTGCAGCTTTGGAATTGTAATTTGAATCTGATTAATAAATATTATTAATAAATCCAGATAGTGCTACTGCTCTGTTAAACTGGGCTTCTTTTTTATTTCCCCTCTTGAATTGCTACACGATGTCGGTTCAATATTTTCCATCTATTCTGAAAGGATACCTTTCAACATATTAGACTGAAGGAACCAGACACAGCCTAAACATGAGAAGAAGTTTAGTTCACACAAGGATACAAACTATGAAAACTTCTGTATGAGAACTTCCTGGTGGCAAAAATAAGGTCACTGAAATTATACAGATCACATCAGATAAACCCTAAAGCTTTGGTGTAAAGTCTATAGAAGTCATGTTATCTTCTCTTAGATAATCACAAAAGCACAAATGTCTAAGAACTAAATGATGTACTTCTAGCTTGGTAGCACACTTTTTACTTCTGGTATTTTGTTTTCTATTACAAAAAATATACAAGACAAGAAAGATAAAAAGATTTAACAAAGCACACAATTCCACTCACCCGAGTTCAATTTTTTGTATTCCATATTTCTTATCTGTCATTATCCATTTTCCCATAATACTATTAATATTCACAGGGCAAAACAGAGAAATATTATGTTTAATCCAATACAATTATTCATATTACCTCATAATTGTATTTTTCGATGGTATAGCATAAGCTTTAAAAATAAAGACCATCACATCTTTTTCCATAACTACTAAATAAACATGACCAATTAAAAAATAAGTCATGGTAACAACTAACAACTGATTTCCACAGACCATTCCCCAGTATATTAA
Organism: Myrmecophaga tridactyla; assembly: GCA_004026745.1. NCBI lineage: Eukaryota > Metazoa > Chordata > Mammalia > Pilosa > Myrmecophagidae > Myrmecophaga > Myrmecophaga tridactyla. The sequence goes on from PVIY010052540.1 coordinate 12,535, forward strand.
TCAACGTCTAAGTATTTTCATTAAGAAAAAATTGTGGTTGCATTTACAAGTAGAAGCACATGTCTTATTTTAACATAATGTAACATTATGTTGAAACATTACATGTATTTTCTTACATTTTTAGCAAAACATTTATTTCTCAGGAATTCAACAATAACATTTCTTCAAAGATTGAGGAGATATATACATCTTAGATAGTTAAATGCATATTTTAAGATGGAATTTTATTATAGGAGGGAAAACAAAACCCAAAATGCAACTTACCAGCCTTTTCCTTCTCTGAAATACCTGGAATAGCCTGAAAAGATAAGAAAAGCCACAAAATTGTGGCAGAAAAAAATATTAGATAACACCATTAGAATTAAAACAACGTATCACTACTGGAGCAAATATTAAATACAATCTGACAAAAGAAAAATTAAAATATGGATCTATCAGAAAAGTCACAAGATAGATCCTTCTTTGATAACAGTAAATCATAATGATACTGTTTTCCTTTCTGAAGATGGACTTAATCCAAAATACACCTAAATTATCCTTAAAAGATACTGGCAATAAATGAGATTAAAACTGCTCTTTGAATTTGGGTGGGATTTTTGTAACCAATTTCTTTGCCCTATTTTGGGGAGGCAGAAAAAGCAAATTGGCAGTTTCTGGGCATTTGAAATCTCTGCCTTGTCCCTTATTTTCTAGGTGCACTTTAGCAAGCTATATTACCTCTCAAGACTCAGATTCCTCTTTTATGAAATGGGTATAATCATGGGATTGTCAAGAGAACTAAAAGTAGTAAGCATTATAAAGGATAAAAGGCTCTCAGAAAAAGATAGCTGCTATTACTACTTATCATTATAGACATTGGTTCAGGTATGTTAATTTACTGATATTAAAGATTTAGAAGCTTCTGTCAGTTTGAATCTGTTGTTGACACCAGAAAAACCATGTCCTTTAATCCTCATTCAATATTGCTGGGTGGGAGCTTTTTGATTGTTCCCATGGAGATGTGACCCACCCTATTGTGGGTGATACCTTTCGATTAGATGGTTTCCATGGAGATTTGTCTCCACCGATTCAAGGTGGGGTTTGCTTACTGGAGCCCTTTAAGAGGGAACCATTTTGGAAAAAGCTAGAGAGGCCACACAGCCAGAGACCTTTGGATATGGAGAAGGAAAATGCCCCTGGGGGAGCTTCAGGAAACAAGAAGCCTGGAGAGAAAGCTAGCAGACGTCTCCATGTGCCGTTCCAGCTGAGAGAGAAACCCTGAACTTCATTGGCCTTTCTTGAGTGAAGGTAACATCTTTTTAGTGCCTTGACTTGGACATTTTCATAGCCTTGCCTTAATTTGGACATTTTCACGGCCTTAGAAGTATAAACTTGCAACTTAATAAATTCCCTTTTTTAAAAGCGAGTCTGTTCTGGTATATTGCATTCTGGCAGCTTGTAAACTAGAACAAACTCATTTCCCAGGATCTATCACTCACATTATTTTTAAAATGGAGTTCTGAAATAGATGCTTTCAAATGACTTACAACTTAACTGTCTAGTTCTACTGCTTGTGATACCCCCCCCCCCCAAATTAAGGAAGTTGAGTTGCTGGTTCCCATTCCAATCAGCTAGTCTAAAATACGTAGCATGGGAGTGTTCACTTGTACTGGAAGTTTTGAGGAATCACTCTGACCCATCTTGTATTCCACAACCACTGATCCACAGGGGAGTCCTGAAAGTAATCTCTCTCCCCCTCTTCAGGGGACAAAGTCAGCAGAGTTGGAGTGAGAAAAGCCCTCTCAGATGGGTAATCTGTTTGTGAGTGTGTGGATGTCTGTGCATGAACAGCCCGCATGCCCCTACCTGTGTTGTGTAGCTCAGCATAAGAAAATGGCATCGGTATTAATTTCTAGTGCCGGAAACTAAAATGTGAAGATGCCTTTATCTTTGTGAGGTGTTGATGACTGCTGAGATCCTCATTTCTAGAATGTAGGGGGTTTGGAGACTGATGTAATTATCCAAAGAATTAAAGTAAAGATCTTTCTATGAATAAAATGTAGAGGATGCTTTCTTTTTGGTATGTTACCTATGTGAAAGTATCTTTTGACTTTCATCTCAATCTAAAGTCAGTTGTTCACACTCGTTCTCTGAGTGTGAAAATAGATTCCCAGAGATGCAAAGATACAACCATGAAGAGAATATTAGGTTGGCAAATGGCAGAATGGAGGAAACATGCCCAGAGATCAGGGCATCAAAGGGATTGCATAGGTTTCAAGCATTTTCTGCAGCATCTTTCCATTTATTGCAGGGTCCATCTAATTTTTCTTTCTGCTTCAGGAAGAAGTTCTCTGATTCTACAACCACAGAAAAGTTGTGTCCTTCCTTTTCAAGAATGTTATCTTACAATACTGGTGGCATTTCTTTTGTTTTTTATGTGTCGATTTTTAAAAAGTGCTTTTAAATGAAAATAAATCCACGCCATGTGTTATATTTTCAGCCTAGTCCTCAGATTGCCTGGAGAGCAGTGCTTTAAATGAAATTTCCTCTTTTGTGGAATGCAAACAACAACAAAACAAAACAAAACAAGACCCTTTCATTGATGAGATTGTGAAGATCAAGTC
>PVIY010052541.1:0-15147 GCA_004026745.1 Myrmecophaga tridactyla
TTCAAGGAGTCCCCCGAACTACTTTGCTGCATGGGGAAAACGATGCTCCTGGAACATTGGAGAGTTTTGACTGAGTACTCAGATTTTGCAGGTGCTGAGGCTGGGGCCACATTAAAGCAGGCCTAGGCACTGCACTAGGGCAGGCTGGGGTGTCCCTGGGACGCCAAACAAAACCCTCGGGAGGAGGATTGGGGCAGAAAGGTGTCTCTTACCTAGGGCTGAATTAATTGTAGATGTTCTGAGAACCATGGATGTGAGCTGGCATTGTGTCAAGATGGTCTGAGCTGGTGGACTCAAGCTGTCAATTGCATGAACAACCGTGCAGTTCAGGGGACTCAAGCCATCAGTTGCTTGAGTATGGTTTGGGAAATGGGGTCAACTGGAAGGCGGTTCCATCACCCCAAGGGGCTGGAAAGCTAAGCCTCAGTCAGATCTCACTACCAGGTTTCGACACCAGATGTTAGGCACAGAGTTGTTAAGGAATCTGTGCAACACAGTGAGTCAAAGCATAACATATTTATTGAGCAAAGGGAAAACAAGTGAAAGCCCCTAGCAAAAGGAAAAAAAGTGACTCCAGATCTCTTTCTGAGAGCTTGTGGTTTTAAAGGAAAAAACGCACTGGGGGGTGAGGGTTATTGGGCAGGAGCAGTCTTTAACCACGTGTCTCTTTCTTCTGATGGATGTGGTGCCCTCTGATGGGTGCAGCACCTTCAGGTGGGTGCTGCACAAGCATGTCTGGGGATCTCGTTGACACATCTGGTTCTGCAAGAGAAGCTGAGGGGCCCTTTTATATTTAAAGTTCTTTTTCTGAGATCTGACAGTTACATGTACTTAATTTATTTTTCAATGATATGTAGCCTTCCATTGTAATTAAGCCACATTTTCGTTTTTCTTCCCCTAATCATTTTATTGTTGATGGATATTTGGATGTCTCCTAGTTTGAAGCTGTTTCAAATAAAACAACTATGCCCATTATTCCACGTCTCCTGCTTTATATATGCAAGCATGCATATAATACAACTGAAGGTATTGTTGATGGTATAGAGTTTGCATCCATATGAATTTAGTAGATATTGCCAAAATCTTTACCATAGCAGTTGCTCAACATTACCCTCCCTCCAGCAGCTTTGAGAATAAGGTTGTTCTATTCTCATCCATTCTTTTTATAGTTTTCCTTCTTCATTTTGGTAATTCTGGTGAATATGTAGTGGCATCTCATTGTGATTTTACTTACATTTCTCTGACTATTAATACAGGTGAGCACATTTTTTGCATGTTTACTGGCCATGTGGATACTCTCACCTCTCTCTCGTTCTCTCTCCCTCTCTCAAGAATTCAAAATTCTTGCCCATTTTGATATTGGTTGTCTGTTTTGTTTTACATTTTACATATTTTTTCATATATTTCGTACATGAGCCTTTTGTTACTTATATGTATTTCAAATATCTTCTCAAGCAGTGTAGTTTGATTTTATATTCTCTTGTTGGTTCTTGTTGATAAACAGAATTTTTATTTTTAATGTGATTCAATTTTCCAGTCTTTTCCTTTATGGAAATTCCTTTTTATAAAGACTTTCTTCCACACTATCTTCAAAATTTCTTTATTATTTTATCTAATACATTTGGTCTGAAATCATTTTTGTTTTATGTGGGCATGGGTATAAGGGTTAATTTTCCTTTAGTTCCACATGGACATCCAAGTGACCCCATACAGTTCCCTACTGTTCTGCAGTACCCCTCTGTTCTTAATCCAATGTTTATATATCTATTTGTTTATGTATGTATCAGCAATTTACTATTGCTACTTTAACAAATCATAAGAAATGTAGTGGGTTAAAACAACACAAATCTATTTTCTTACATTTTGGGAGATCAGAAGTCCAAAACTAGTTTCAATGGGCTAAAATTAAGGTGAAGACAGGTTGGCTCATTCTGGAGGCTGTGAGGGGAAAATCCATTTCCTTGCCTTTTTCAGCTTCCTGTGGTTGACTGTGCTCAAGTTGGTGAGTCCTTCCCCCATCTTCAAAGCGCATCACTCTGATTTGTGCTTCTAACCACATCACCTGTCATATTCTGACTTTGACTTCTCCTGGGGTGATTTGGAGCTATGTACCTAGAAAAGCATGTTTTTTAAACTTTATCCATTCCTGTTAGTGTGAAGCTTTGTAAATAGGACCTTTTGAGAAGGTTACTGCAGATAGGGTATTATTCCTATTGCTGAAGGCTGTATAGGGAAGGTCACAGAGGGGCTGGGAGAAGCTGCCATGTACATTTTTATGCGACAGAGGAGCCAAGGATCATGGAACACCAGCTGCCAGCCCCAGAACACCAGTCTTTGGTGAGAAAGCAGCACCTTGATGAAGCCTTGATTGGACTTCTTTCCTCAAAACTGTGACTCAATAAATTCCCATTGTTTAAGGCACCCCATTACATCGCATTTAATTGAGCAGTCAGGAAATTAAAACACTTCTTATATCACCATTATTATTATATTGGGACCACCTCGATAATCCAAGATAATATCTCCATCTCAAAATTATTAATATAATTGTACCTGCAGAGTCCCTTTTGCCATATAAAGTAGTGTGCTGGTTTGAAAGGATGTATGTCCCCTAGAAAAGCCATTTTTTAATCAAAATCCCATTTCATAAAGGCAGAATAATCCCTATGCAATACTGTATGTTTGAAACTGTAATTAGGTCGTCTCCCTGGAGATGTAACCCAATCAAGAGTGGTTGTTAAAATGGATTAGGGGAGATGTGTCTCCACTCATTTGGGTGGGTCTTGATTGGTTTACTGGAGTCCTGTAAAAAGGAAACATTTTAGAGAATGAGAGAGATTCAGAGAGAGCAGAGAAGAACGACAAAACCAGGAGAAGCAGAGAGTCCACAAGCTAGTGACCCTTGGAGATGAAGAGGGAAAACGCCTCCTGGGGAGCTTCATGAAACAGGAAGCCAGGAGAGAAAGCTAGCAGATGATGCCTTGCTCATTATGTGCCCTTCCAGCTGAGAGAGAAACTGTGATAGTGTTTGCCACGTGTGTTCTACTTGAGAAAGAAGCCCTGAACTTCATCGGCCTTCTTGAACCACGGTATCTTTCTCTGGATGCCTTAGGTTCGACATTTTATAGACTTGCTTTAATTGGTACATTTTCTCAGCCTTAGAACTGTAAACTAGCAACTTATCAAATTCCCCTTTTTAAAAGCCATTCTGTTTCTGGTATATTGCATTCCAACAGCTAGCAAACTAGAACAAGTAGCTTCACAGGTCCAGGAAATTAGAAAGTATACATATTTGGGGGATCATTGCTCAGCTTCTTCAACCTCAGCATATGAATTCTATTCTGCTTCATTGATCTGTTTCTCTATTATACTGTCTTACTTACCGTAGCCTTATTTTATATATATATATATATATATATATATATATGGTTTTTTTTTTGCATGCTATATGGTGGGGTCACATTTCATTATTTTTCCATGTGAATATCCCATTATTGCAGCACCATTTGTTGACTTTTTTTGTTTGTTTTCCTTGCTTATTTGTTTTTTGGGAAGTGCATGGGTTTCCTGCATGGCAGGCAAGAATTCCACCACTGAACTACCCTTGCACCCCCTCTATTATATATCTTGATTTGAGGTACAGTAAATGTTCCCTCTGTGTTCTTCTTCAAGATATTCTGGGTTTTTTTTGCCCTTTTCAATTATGTATACTATAGAATATCAGCTTGTCAATTCCCAAGCATACCTCACCAACTAAAATATTTCTTTTGGTTGCATAATATCTATTTACTTTCTGTCAATGTTTTATACAAATACTGAATATCCCTCATTTATTTAGACATTCCTTCTCTATTGTTAGACTTATTCATGAGCATGTGAAATTCTTTTTCTATGTTTTGGTAATAGTATTATTTTAAAAGTTATTTTTCTGTTTGTTGCTAGCCTATGAAATACAGTTGAATTTTGAATATGATCTTGTATACAGCAGTCTTTCTAAACTGATTTATTAATGCTAGTATCTTATCTGCAGATTCTTCTGGAATGCCTTTATATAGTATCAAACCATTTTTCAAGTAATGACCTTTTTTTTTCCCAATCAAAACACCTTTGTTTTTCTCTGCATATTATTAGCTTCCTGTGTTATCAATGTTCTTTTCCCCACCAATTACTCTAGTTGTGTCTAGGAAAAAAATGCTCCAAATTACCTACCCTGCCTATACAGAGAACTGTGTTTTTGAATTTGGAGGACAAGAAAGAGTTGAGCATGTATTCTAGCTAATATTTTGACCTAGAGATAGATCCCCATAGCACTTTTCAAAGAAGAATGTGTACAATATTTATAAGTTCTCTGTTTGGCAGTTATTCTTTTAATTCTTAGAGCTATATCTTTAAATAATTATTAGAATTTAGAAGGCACATTTAAATTTACTAAATGCTTGGATCAATTTTTATCTGATCAGATTTCATCTGAAGTAAGCAAGTCTTATGTAGGTCAATGTCATGCAATTGGTTTTAAGATATTAAATATACCTGACTCTAATCATTTATGCACTTACTGATTCAGTGATAGCTCAAAATAATTCCTGCTGGACATCACATTATTCACATCATCATATTTTCTATTCACCAATGCTGAAGTCAACTTTCTTCCTTAGATTTCGGTTTATAGCTTTATTATTTGCATATATATATTTTTTCATAGTTTTCTCTATCTGCTTAGTTTTCACTTTTTCTTGAGTGCTCCTGATGAGTATAAAGGAATCCAAAAGTTCTCAGCATAGTTGCAGAACAAGAAAAGCTGATTCATCAAGAGATGATGTAGCCTTATTTTCCAGAGTATAAAAGCATAGCTCTGTCTTTGCAGGTTCACTACCTGTACAAATTTGTCTAGAAATGTCAGGGACTTAAAAACTTATTTTAAATGCCTTATCTTCTGTAACTTATCAAGTTTCCAATAAAAAGAGCCTGAAATGCGAATTTGTGTGCATGGAAGGAATTTAATAAGGGAGTGATCTTAAGCAAAACTTATAAGAGATTGAGGAAAGTTAGATAGGCAAGTGGAAGCAATACAAATGCGTGTTTTGAGGTGAAGCCTTGCTCAATTTGATCCCTCTAAGAACTCTGGAGCCTACATTCAGTGCAAAGTCTATACCGATTTTAAGAGATCGGGACTTTTATAACTGTCACAGGCAGCCCCCAGTGCAGTGGCCTAAATGCCAGTGACAAGCCTCTGGGAAATAAATTGTAGATGCGAGCCTTCAGCAACTCTTGTGGAAACTGGGGATGGGTGCACTGAATAAGTACAAAGGATCCAAGTGGATGTGGTCAGACACTAACATTATATGTCTGTTTCCTTTTACATGAACCTCCAGTGTTCAAGAGCAATAAAATGAGGCATCTTACAGCAAATGCCTCTCTATTAATGATTTGTTGTTTATGGACAAAAATATTATTTTATCATTAGTTCAATTTATTAAAGAAAATCACTGATCCTAAGATATACATTATTTTAGAAGGATGTTCTTTGGCTTCTTTATATGTGCTTCAAATTATATCTAGGGATAATTTTTTTTTTTAAAATGAATACGTATCAAAAATTTTAATGTGAATTAAGGTAATATTAATGTAATTAAGGGGCTATGAAATGCACTGGCTAGCTACTGACTAAAAGGATTTTCTTGTTCTTTCTTTTCTTCTACGGCTCTATTTCTGACCCTTCCTCTGTTGTGAGGACTCATGTGACTGAGTTCTGGCCAATAGAACGTGCGTGGAAATGCTGTATGTGGCTTCCAGTCTGGCCTATGAGAACTTCCCATGTGATCCATCATACTCTTGTATACTTTGTTTTCTGGTTGGCTGTCAGTTCTCAGGGTGACCTTGAATGCGTGCATTCAACCTAGCAGGCTTCCCGTAAGTCTGCGTGTCTGAAGCAATAAATAGAGCACACCCCTCCTGGCCTCCAGTTGGACTTTACATAAATAAGAAGTAAACTTCAATTATATTAAGATGTTGTGATTTCAGAATTTACTGCCATTGTTACTCCATTTAACATATATTCCAAAATACACACAAAAACATCCTTTCAAGAACATATGACTCACAAAAAGTTAAACATATTTAACATTATGAAAATACACTAACATTAAAATCCTTTATCATTCGGTCTTCTGGGATATGTATTTTAGTTATTTTCCAGTAGGCAAAAATACTATTTAATGTCATGAAGTCAAAAGCTCCCTTAGCTTTATATATTCTGGCTCACGCTTAGAAAAATTGTTAAAGATGAAAAAAATAGGGAATCATTTCAGAGGATGGGGAAAATTTTATGGGTGCTATACAGTTGTCCATGAAGTTTTTTTTAAAAAAAAGTTTACCCAAATACATTCTGTCCCAAGCTACAGAAGGTATTAGATCATTTGCTTTTCTACTCTCAGCTTACATATTTGAACCAAAAACCAACTCCTCAGGGAAAAACAGAATAATATCCATTCTTCCAGCTCTCAATTTGATTAGAGTGAACTCATCAGGGACCTTAGGTAACCCCTTACCTAGAATGAATAAAGGGAAGCTAAAGATATGTCTTATCAAATGCAGTACCTCAAATTCCTGATATTCCTCAAATTCAAATAATTTTCAACTAGGTAGAGTCTCCAGAAGTATGTAAAAACAGAAAGTTTACTGACTCTCTAATACCCAATAACACAATAGCTTGGTTAACCAAATAGACATAAAAAAAGGATGTAAAATATAATTCAGAAAAGTTTCAAGAAAAGGAAAAGTGAAGGTCTTTATTGGGTTTCTTTCTGATAGTTACATAGGAATAAATGTGCTGCTTGTGAATAAGAGTGTCTGAATTTCACAAAAGGATGAATTTAGGGACTGTAGGAAGATAGGGCAACATCAAAACTTCCTGGTACTGAACTGCGGTCAGGACCAGCATTTTCTCAAAGAAAATACAGAACTTCCATGTGACCTTCCATGTGACCTTCCATGTGGCCACACTTGCACAACTGACTCTTTATTATGAGAAATATATTTAATATGATACTAGGTATATATAATATACCTAGGTAATATGCTAGGTAATATGATACTAGAGTCATTGGGCCTTCAAAAAAGAATATTATTGAGGAGTAATTTAATATAGTACTTCTTTATTTTATAGGGTATTTGTCCCCCAGAATAATTGCATTCATAATTGTGCTTATGAAGTATGTATGATGCCCAGGAAAGTAAACACATGTCTATTTTCAAACAATAAATATTGATTAAGCAACTATTTTAAAACAAGCCAGGGCAAGAGAACATTTTAGAATTCTGAATGTGTTTAATTTCATTTCTTGTATTTAAATATGAATGTAGTGGTTTGAAATATTTTTTCAAAGGCTGGTATAATAATGCTTCCTTCAATAGAAGAGTTTTAAAAACCTAAACTGTGGGAGATTTTTGCTGTGAAAAGTTGTCATTAACTTTATTGCTCCTGTCAGTGAATGCTGTGGGAGTGGTACATACATGTTTTCCAGAGACAGAGCAGCAAAAACATACCAGTTTGACTGTCCCCCTTTTTTTTTTGACATTTTTTTTGTGAAATGCAACTTATTTATAAAAAGGCAATACTTTTGAAGTATACTGTAAAAAGGAGTTATAGAACAGATTTTTAGAGTTTGTTATGGGTCACAGTTCTACAATTTCAGGTTTTTCTTCTAGCTGCTCCAAGACACTGGAGACTAAAAGAAATATTAATGTAATGATTTTAGCAGTCATACTTATTTGTTAAATCCTAACTTCTCCATTATAACTCCTCCTTATCCTTTGATCCTTCTCCCAATCTTTAGGGGTATGTGGGCTATGCCCATTCTAACTTTTTCATGTTGGAAAGAGGTGTCAACAGTATGGAATGGGGGAGATGGAACTAGATGATGTTCTTGGAGAGGCTGGCCTCTCTGGGTTTCAGGACTTATCTGGCCTAGGAACTGTGATTGTTAGGTTCTGGTGTCAACTTGGCCAGGTGATGGTATCCAGTTGTCTGGTCAGGCAAGCACTAGCCTAACCATTACTGCAAGGATATTTAGTGGCTGGGTTATTAAATTGTAAGTCAGTTGATTCCATCTATGGCTAATGACATCTCAGATCAACTATGGGAGTGCCTCCTGCACATGAGATAATCCAATCAGTTGGGTTTGAGCTGAGCTGTTGAAGATTTTAAGGGTAAAGAGAGAATTTTCTTTTTCTTCAGCCAGTGAAGTTCTCCTGTGAAGTTCATCAAGACCTTTCATCAGATTTGCCAACCTCACTGCCTGCCCTACAGATTTTGGACCCTTGCATTCCCACAGTTGTGTGAGACTCTGTTATAAGTCTCATATTTACAAATAACTCCTGTTGGTTCTGTTTCTCTAGAGAACACTGACTAATACAGGAACCTTGTGGAGGCTGAAGTTTTCTGGAAAGTATTAGTGCCTGAAACTTTTGTAGAGTCTCAGATAGAGCCCCAGGTATTCTTTAGGGTTAAAAGGATGTGTTGGTTGTGGTTTGGCAAACAGCGGTAATTAGCAATATCTAGCTGAAAGTTTGCATTAAGAGTATTCTCTTGACTCTATTTGAACTCTCTTAGCCACTGATACCTTATTTTGTTACATTTTTTTTCCTCCTTTTGGTCAGGAAAACATTCTTGATCCCACAGTACCAAGGCCAGGCTCATTCCTGGGAGGTATGTACCACGTTGCCAGGGAGAATTTCAACTTGGATTCCATGTCCCACGTAGAGGAGAGGGTAATGATTTTCCTTGAAGAGTTGAGTTTAGAGAGAGAGGCCACATCTGAACAACAAAAGAGGTTTTCTGGAAGTAACTCATAGGCATAACTATAGGTGAACTTAGTTTCTCTGTTACAGAATAAATTGCATAAGAGTAAGCCTCAAGATCAAGGGCTTGGCCTTTTGTGAATGTCCCTTTTTAACTCATAATTTTAAATTGTACAAAATGAAAAAAGAATTAACCTATAATTCCTTTTTATTCTATTAGTGATAAGGTCACAGAGAGTACTTTTGTTAATTTAAGCTTATTAAAATCCTCAGAGTCACCACATTTACTAAACTGAGGATGAAAACTCTTGGATTGTTATTCAGGTTCAATTTGCCTCTGCTTTTTTAATAGTATCTTTTAAAATCACATAAAGAGCTATTGCACAAGTTATCTAATAGATATTAGAATGAAGGCATTCTTTCATTCTTTCAAAGGTGGCTATGAGATATAGTGCAGTTTATATACTAATCTATGTGATCCCGAATAAATGGATAGTTTGACAGAGGGCCATAGAGAGTCATTGACTTTCTAAACCCAGAGATTTATTTAGGTAAAATTTTGATTTGAAAGAGTGTATCGAAGATGTGGAAGTTGTTTTCAATACCCCCAGGTCAGTATGAAAGAGCATGAACATACGTAGGTGATTGTATAGACCACGCTTTAGAGTAGGTACTTTATGAACAATATTCTGTGAATATTTAATTCACAAAAACCCTGTGAATTAGACACTATGCTATAGTTTGTATTCTAGACTTACTAGTGAGAGAAATACAGACATATAAATTCCAATGAGCTATTTTACTTTGGATCATGCCTGCCTCTTTCCTTTATGCCTTCTAAGGACATAACTCACCTTCTGAAGACAAAGCACATCTCTCTTTGAGCTCTCCTGGGTCATTGATCCCTTGATTCCTTGTTTGATGACTGAAGGGAGAGAGTGGGGAATCATTTAGAGTGAATCCCAGTGGGATCACTGAAGAAGACCAAGGCTCATAGTGCCCCTAGGGAGCTATTTCACCACTTGAGAGAATCTCATGATCATATAACCATAGAGAAATGGAACTGTTCTTATGCTGTATGACCCTAGAAGTTCTCCCTTCTCACCACAGGTTACCAAGCCAGGAGCTGGCTCAGCAGGAGGGGCTACCATTCCCCTGCTATGCAAATTCCCTATGAGGGCAGTGTCCTGGGATAACAGTTTTCTCACATTAGCAAGGCTGAAACCCTGATTGCAGAGCTCAAGAACTTCTAATTTGGTTGGCTGCCTTTTGCCCCCTTCTTTCCCCCCAGACTCCTTACATATATGAGAGGCAGTAGGACATACCCATGGTGGGTCCAACCTTGGCCAGCCCAGGAATAACCCTTCATATTACTCTAGAGTCCAGGGAACCCTGTTAGCCACCTAACTCTGTGCCTGAAAACATGTGTTCTGAGATTTCATTGCATGTCGTTTGTAAGGTTTAGCTTTGTTCTTAATTTAAAAATAGTTTGGTGGAAATTATTCTCCCCATCCTGGTTGCTTGTAAAATTATAGGTATAGCTTTTGGCAACAATGGTATTTGTAGAGTTTGAGAGGCAAACCTCAATATTGATAACCATTTGTGTCAGAGAAAAAGAGAAAACTTTTTTGGATACCATTTATTTATTTTTACCATTTCTAGTATTTCTAGTATTTCCCATTTTAAAATGAAAAATTTAAAGCAAAATATATGCGAAACAGTTGTTGCATTCTATATAATAAGGAAATCTAACAACAAAATGGTAGGATTTATACTTCTACTTAGTCTATCTTCTGAGTGACATCTGCATTAAAGGAGTTGGGGGAAGAGAAAGAGGCATTTCGGTTATTCAAGAAGAAAGTTCACAGTGATTTTAATTAAGAGAACAGACTGACCAAACTATTAAAGGGATGTCATTTGTATGGACAGTGTCAAATCTACTAATGTGAATAGAAAAGAGTCTGCATAAGACCTACTGAATTTTGTTTTTTTTCTGCAATCTGTATCTATTCATATTACAGCTGCCGAAGTAGGTGCAGGTTTTCCAAAACATAAATCCAGGCAACGTATTCCTCATACTCTGCTTCACCATTTATTTTTCTCTCAAATGCAGGGCTATATCTTGCCCTCAGACTTGTATATTGCTTATTCTGGTTAGGAAAAACTAACCGTGTTATTTTTAGCAAAACTGTTGTCATTGAACTTGAAAGAACATTTCCACTTTTTTGACATACTAATTGTCTCTTTGAATGTAACATCCGCCTTCAGAAATTGTGAGTTAAACTCCAGAAGATTAAACAATTTATGTAGTTACTAGCAAAAAGAGATGGTACCAGAATATATAAAGATTGTAGCAAAGTACAAATACTTTACCAGGATAAAGTATAATCAAGTAAGTCTTTCAAATGGTAAAAGCCTAACAGAAATCTCTGTATTTATTTCATTGTGCATATGTCAATATGACACTTGTTAATAACATGTATGAAATGGTGATTTGGGATCTTTTCTAAAGCAGCAAATGATCATTATCCATGGATGTCTCCACTGTTTCCCTATTGACTGGTAACCTGATATTTAACTAATCTAACTTAAACTGAAATGTATTTCAGTTGCACGGTTTCCTTTGTTACTTGAGTAGTATGCAATTTTAAAATTCGTCAGTCTGTGATATATCAGATATTACCATACCAAGTGGGGAGACTGACTTTTTAACCGATTGTCACTTAAGAAAGAGAGAGAACTAGTAAGTGTTCTTGGTCCTGGAAGCTGAAGTCTTGGAATGTGTGTTCCTAAAATAGCAAAATAACAACAGCAGCAACTAGAAGTTGAACCCTGCCTTATTGGAATCCATCGAAACAAATTGTTAGAATTCATTAGGCAATCTTTAGAGACCGGAGATTAAAATATTATTGCTCTTATTACAAAAACCTGAAGGATTTGGTATTTACTCAGTTATTCACTTACACATTCATTTATTCATTAATAAATTGTATTAAGCACCAATCCCTGGAAGTAGGTATAAAAGGTTAAAACAGATTACTGACAATCATTGTATCAGATTGCTAGTAACTAAACTACTGGAAATTATACAATAATCATATAATAGAGGAAAATGTTTATTTTTCTGAAAACCAGTGACCGTGAATTGCTTTTCATTAAATATACATTTGCAGATAAATATGCTTATATCACTGCAGTCATATAGTAGCACCCGCCTCATTTGTCATGTTAAAATTTTACAATTCATTTAGTTAAAGATTGTATCTCATATATGCTCAGAACACATTACATTACCAAATGAGATCACCCATGTTCAGAACCCTAGAAGTATGGATTGAAATATTGTACTAAAATATGTTGGCATTTTCTTTGACTTTTCCCAATCCCATGAGCATCCTAAGGCTCTTGGAAATTGGATGGTGCTATTTTCAGAAGACGGTGTATGTGGGTCTCTGAAATCTCTTGATCTTTCATGTCATCTTTACCATAGTAATATTTTTAGAAAATGTTGGTATTTTTCAAGCCAATATATTTCTCTCTCTTCTACTCCCAGACCTTCAAGAGTCATGTCAGATTTCTCCAGTATGATCAACTAACTCCACTTTGAAATTAGATCCATGCTGCCCAAATTCTTCTAATGTCCAGCATACATAAGCAGGTAGCACTCTGAGACTTTTGCTGCTAGCTATCTCACTTGTTAATATCAGTCCTATAAAAGGGGCAACTCTGTCCCCAAAAAAAGGTTCCACTGACAACTCTAGGGAAATTACAAAGCATTAGTTAATGTGAATGTAGGAAGGGGAGGGACTTTATAATATATGCATTTCTTTCGGTATTTCCTAAATTATAAATCTATGTTAAGTGTCAGCTTGATTTTGATTTTTATTGCATTGAAAAACTTCTAAAAGTTAACATTCATCAGCAATTTAAAAAATTCTTTCTCATACATTCTGGTTGGAAATGAAATAATTTTGATCAAATTCTATCTTTATATTTTTCCTCAGATTTAATGAAGTAAAAGTTTGGCAACTCTGTTTTGCTTTTGATTCTTCTTTCCCCTTTTAATGCTCCTCAGGAATGTTAGAATACTTTACTTTTTTTTTTTTAATGTAAGGATCATTTTTTTTTTCCCCCTGTTTTTTCCAAGTTAAGGTTTCTTATCCTACTTTTATGAGTTGACATAATCAACTGTCATTGACGGGGTCACCAACTCCTGCTCTATGAAGTCGATTACCACCTCCACCCCCTCACTCAGAAATGCCTACTCGCTCATAGGCATTCGTTCTGTGTCAAGTAGCATGATGTCAAAATAAGCACTTGGTACATACAAGTGATTGGTTGAAAAATAAATCGACAAATTACTTGGCTATGGTGTCCAGATAATTGGACATTTAATTCTTTAGCACCTCACTTTGTCCCCTTGAGTTTGTATTTTTTGCCTAGATCTGGTATTGTGATTTCAAGGCATCTTTTGAAATCTGTCACAAATTACAGCTCTACAGTGTGTTATCATTTGAATTACCTAAAATAATTGCTATTCTCTTCTTTCTAGGAAGAAATCAACTTTTGAATGCTTATATATCTCTGACATTTTAAAAATCGAAGTGTATGGGAACTATGTTCTTGTTTTTAACCCTTTAACTTTGATGTGAGCCTGTTATGTTTTTTAATATATCTGCTCTACCTGTTCTAATTCAGTATATCTCAATGAGCCACATGAAACTATTATAGGAATTGGATGACTTGAGAAATAAAACCTTCTACCCTTTACTTACATAACTCCCTGCCAGAAATTCTTCCTGTAAAAACATAATTTAAAAAATTGTTTACTGCTCAAATCAGGTTTATCTTGGAATTCATTAGATGAAGGAGGTATGTGACAACTAGCTAAAAGAATTAAAAAATGTCAAAAACATAATAGTTTAGAAAATAAGCAAAACTAGTGATCATAAATAAATCAGTTTTGTATTTAAGAAAAAAGGACTATTATTCTGTTAAATGTGGTTTCTGCTGTCAGTGAAAGCATATAAAAGTTTAACATTTTTATTTCTTTTATGTTCTATTCATATTATTTCTAAATTAGAAACTTAAAGAAAGTCTGTTATGACAAAGCATGCACATATTTAACTTTAAATATACTCACTGCAATTAAAAAAAACAGCGTTTGGAAAGTTATCGTGGTCTTGCTCTCAAATATCTCATAATAAGATGTCAGAATTAAATAACAGTTTGAAAGAGACTAAAACAGTGTAATCTGATTCTATTGAAAACTGTAAGAAAAAGCTAGTCAAGATATTTATCCTTTGTATCTAAGCTGCTATGAATAACCATGTTTCCAATTCAAGGGGTTCTAAGGGAAAACTAGTGTTTGAATTATGAGTCCCAATTTCCATGTATATACTCTTCCTGAACTTACTCTATAATGCAGAGATCCATTCCTCCTAACCATTTCCCAAACACTATTTCAAGGATATCATTCATTCATCCATCCTTTCACCCATTCAACCTATATTTATTAATCTCCTGCTATGTTCTGAATTGGGAATGGTATTAAGTAGGAAAGACAAAGTTCTTCTTGCCCTCAAGGAGTTAATATTCTAATCAGGAAACACAATAAAATATAAACAATAATTAAAATAATTTTACGTAGTTAAAAAAAAAATCCCATAGGTAAATGATATGTGTTTGGAGTGAAGTGCTGCTGTTAGCCAGGGTTATCTGGTGAGATATTTTTAAGAAGAACACATCTGAACTGAGATGCAGGTGAGGAAATGAACCAGCCAATCAAATGTACGGTGCAAGAAGATTCAAATCAGAGGACCTAAACTTCTGACACTGGGATGAACCTGATGAGGGGCTAAAAAAGGATTTATTTTTCAAGCCAGCGAATCAAGGAGAAACTAATGGAAGGCAAGAGAGAGAGAGGTATGCACAGGCCAAATTGAAAAGGATCTTACATGCCATGTAAGGAATCTTTCTTTTATTCTCATGATATTATAGTAAGTATTTTCATTAGAGGAACGATAGGATCTGATTTATGCTTTAAAATGCATGAATGGAAACTGAACTCGAATTAAACTATATAGAGAGTGGGATAACTTGAGACTAATATAGATTCCTCTGTGTGAATCTATCCTACCATTGATTCTATTTAAAATGAAATGTGCTGGCTCTTTCTAAAAGACATTGTGCTGCAGTGGCATGATTCTTTGCAGAATCTTTTATATTAAAGGTAAAAATAATGTTTCAGTCAAAAGCCTGTAGGGCGTGCCATGGTGGCTCAGTAGGCAGAGGTCTCGCCTGCCATGCCGGAGACCCGGGTTCCATTCCTGGTGCCTGCCCAGGGGG
>PVIY010052542.1:0-15081 GCA_004026745.1 Myrmecophaga tridactyla
AGTATGCAGCTTAGAAAAGGCAGCACATTCTTTGGGGTCCCCACACATGTGGACAGTGATGGGAGACCCCTCTTCCGGACAACTACCCCAAGTCTGGGCTACTGAACAAAATGTGTTATGGACATTTCATTTGCCTTATAAACCCACAGTAGTGGGGTTGCCTGAAAGGATGAATGGGCTCTTAAAAGAACAATTAAAAGGTGATAAGCAATCTCTGCAGCAGTGGACAGACTGGTTGCATCTGGCCTTCACCAGCCTCAATTCACAACCCCCAAGCAGCTACTTTCACCCGTTAAACTGGCCTGCGAGTTCATGTGGAAGGACCAGCAATGCTACATCCACAAAGAGGTAATGAACATACCTTGCTCTTGCCTGTGCCACAAGCATTAGAAATTGGGGAAAATAAGGTCGACTGGCTGTGGTCCTGGCCAGTGCAGCTGTGCTGGTTGGGAATCCTATATCTCTGAGTGTGCTGGTTTGAATCTGTGGTGTACCCCAGAAAAGCCATGTCCTTAAATTCTCATTCAATATTGCGGGTGGGAGCTTTTTGATTATCCGTGGAGATGTGACCCACTCACATTCTTTTTGCCCTTAGCATCATAACAAATGCCTTCCTGCAATAGGCTTCTGCGGTAACCTACGAGCACAACAGGCTCAGCGCTGCGTGAACTGAACTGCCACCGTCGGGTGCCACCGGCCTGTCGTGGACTGTGACCCCAGTGAATTGGACTGCGTAGAGCTGGCTGGCCTGGCAGAAGTCAGTACATCGGAAAAATCGGGACGAGAATCTTCTGACATAGGACTGAAATCATAGGTTTCAACAGTTATCAGTAGAATGATTTAATTCTTTCTTGCCTGTGGCAGCCTCACTCTGTGGAGTTGTCACCTCTGTGTAGGGAACCCCTGATTTTCTGTTGTCTCTTGCACTGAGAATGCGTGCAGTGTCTATAGCCAACGTCTGCTGTGTGGGGTGGACAGAAAGGACCCCAGGCTCTGCCCCCTCCTCCATTTTGAGAGCGGGTCACACAGCCACCCATATGACGGGACGGACATCAAAGGTCGAAGAATGCAACCTCCTGCTCCCCTGGTAACCAGCTCTCACAAGAGTCTGCTGAAACCCCACTGTAACCAGATTTCACAAAACTGTTAGCCTTCATAAGCTGCCCTCTCGACACGCCCCTGCCCTCTTGGTTCCTGAGTGGAGGGCTGACCTTCCTGTCCCCACTGGCCGCCGTGGGGAAGAACCTCCTCCGTCCGTGAGCCCCTAATTAAACTCCGGAGTAAGTGTCTGTGTGTGCTTTGGTCTCCGGGTTGTGCTGGGCTAGAGCATGCTGGGACTGCTGGGGTGCTGGGGTGCTGGGGTGCTGGGATGCTGGGTGTCCTGGGAGTCCAAGAGGTCTTGGGGTTCTGGGGTCTTGGAGATTCTGGGGGTGCTGGGGTCAAGCAAATCTGCACCCTGGTTTGCCACATGCCTTTAGAAATCCTGCAGCTCCAGGATGGCCTCAGAGCTCAGGTCTCAGGTCTGGGTACTGACCTTGCCCTCTAGGGGGATCTAGGTGGGGCTCGTCAGCCTGCTGGGGTTCAGGACAGCTGTGGGCCAGGATGGCAGTGAAGTTGGGCAGAAAAAGGCATCTGTTTGGCCCCTGTTGCTATTCTAACTAACACTTGGTGCAAATGTGAGCCCTGCAAAAGGGAAGTTTCCACATTCATAGAACAGGGATCCTAAGTTGTTCTGTTATTCTTAGAACAAGAGTGGACGTGACAGGCTGCAGACAGGAGACCCGATGCTCCACGGGGTGTGTGCCGTCCACAGAAGGGGCGAGGAGTTGCTTATTCATAGCACGACACCCTTTTCAATGCTTAGGGACCAGGGCAGGGGCATCCCCCACCAGCTCTGGAAGCGAGAGTGCCCGACCTCCCAGGTCCTCGTCGAGGCCATGCCACTTTAACTCAATTCAGTCCCACAAAACACCATCGCCAGAAGCCAGCGGGGAAAGCGGCACAGTTAAGGTTAAGCCCTGCTGTCCAGGGGAAGGGAAGGGGTTAGCAGGTCAAATTCCACCAAGGTGGCCAGAGCTAAGTCTCCCAAAGGGTACTTCTCTAGGCGGGCTCTCTCCTGGGGTGGGCATCTTTTTTTGTGGTGACCACTTTTAACCTCTCAGTAGAAATGGCAGGAAAACGTTCTGGGCATCGGGAGCAAATCAACCGTAAATCCAGCTTTCATGAGTAACTTGTCAGATAGGGAGAAAGCTTCTCCTTTGTTGAAGGGACAATTTCTGAGTATCTGTGGCCTCAGGAAACATGCAGGAAGTGGAATTTCTCTAAGATGCCAGGACAGTGTCAGGATGTCTTTGGGCAGCCACTTCTGCTCTGAGTTTACAAAATGAAACCCAGATTTTCCTTGTAGAGATGTAAATGGAATTACCACCCTATAGAAGCAAGGCTAGGGAGAGTAAAAATGAGTGTTTCATTAGCTTCCAATTGTGTTTTATTATTTAATGTGTCTGCATTCTAGAATACAGTCAGTTCCCTGGGAAGGGAAAAGATGTGACATGCCGCTTAAATCTCTTAGCATGGGAAAATACCTTACTAAACAACCCACAGCCAAAACCCCAAACTTCCAAATCAGAGTGAAATTGTGTGATGGTTTGAAGCTGTATCTGCCCCAGAAAAGCTCCTGTTCTTTCAGTCCATTCCTGTGGATGTGGACCTATGCGGTGGGGCTTCGTTCGGGTGTTTTCCTGTTGCGTGTCCCAGGTGGGAATTATGGGGTCCTTTCTGAGCAGACACAGACGCTCTGGGAAAAGCCAAGAGAAGCTGTGAGAGAAAAGGACACAAACGCTAGGTGGGAAAGATGTGCCGATGGGGCGCCGTGAGTGGAGGAACTGGGGAGAAGGTGCAGCAGATGTTACCACCCACAACTCGTGGGTCACACGTGTGCCCCCATGTGACAGAGGCACTGAGCACGCAGCAGCCGTCTTCAGAGACCAGGTATCATCTTGATGATGCCCTAATTGGGACATTTTCCTGGCCTTAGACTGCAAACTGTAGGCTGATAACCCTGTGGTAGAAGCTGCCCAACTCTGGTACCTTGCATTCTGGCAGCTTCAGCGAACCGAGCCAAGCTCTGTGCTCACTGCCCATATTCGTGGGCAGCCCGGACCTGCCCGGCCCCACGGGAGGCACAAGCCCCAAGCAGCGCCTCCTTCTCCCCCTGCAGAGCAGAAGGAGTCTCCAGCAGGGTCAGGGATGCGGGCCCTGAGGGGCGGGCACAGGGCACGGGAATGATGCAATCGCCAAAGGGCAGTAAAGGATGGGAGACAGCGAAGGGAGCTGTTCTAGTTTGCCAGCTGCCAGAATGCAATAGACCAGAAACGAAATGGCTTTTAAAAAGGGGAATTTAATAAGTTGCTAGTTTACAGTTCTAAGGCCGAGAAAATGTCCCAATTAAAACAAGTCTATAGAAATGTCCACTCCAAGGCATCCAGGGAAAGATACCTTGATTCAAGAAGGCTGATGAAGTTCAGGGTTTCTTTCTCAAGTGAGAAGGCACATGAAGAACATAGTCAGGGTTTCTCTCTCATCTGGAAGGGCACATGGTGAACATGGTGTCATCTGCTAGCTTTCTCTCCTTCCTGTTTCATGACGCTCCCCAGGAGGCGTTTCCCTTCTTCATCTCCAAAGGTCGCTGACTGGTGGACTCTCTGCTTCTTGTGGCTCTGTCATTCTGCTTTCTCAGAATCTCTGGCTTTCTCCAAAATGTTTCTTCTTTTAAAGGATTCCAGTGAGCAACTCCACCTTCAATGGGTGGAGACACACCTCCATGGAAATCATCTAATCAAAAGTTACCAACCAAAATTGGGTGGTCACATTTCCATGGGAACAATCAAAATGCTCCCACCCAGCAATACTGAATGAGGATTAAAGGACATGGCTTTTCTGGGTCCACCACAGACTCAGACCAGCAAAGGTGCCAAAGCAGAAAGCAAGCCATGGCAATAACAGTCAAAAATGAAAGCAGGCCTGGACAGGGCAGCATGGGCAGGACAGCTGCTGCTGATTTGACAGGTCTTTCCGAGACGCTGGGGTGGAGAGAAGGTTCAGAGTCACTCCTGGCATGTCTGAGCTACGGCAGGGGGGATTGGCAGGGCAGTGGGGGGTTACTTGGGATAGCTGTGTGGGTCCAAGGCAGACTAGGCCTCGACTCAGATAAGCACCGGCAGAGGCAGGAATTTGGGGACTGCAGCTGGAAGTAGGAGCAGACGCTGGGGGAGGACGAGGGTGCCCCAGGGCCCCAGTGTTGATCAGCAGAAAGGAGAAGGCTGCTCGCCAGGCACTAAGGGACTGTCACAGAGGGGCGGAGAGGCCACAGAAAGGCTTAGCCGTCTGGGCAGCAGGGGACATGCTGGGAGGGTTTGCCGAAGCCAGGGCTCTGCTGTTTGCAAGAAAGAGAAACCCACTCCCTCATGGGGGAAAAAGACAAAGAGGGAACTGACTACTGGAATTCAAGGACGCATAGAGGTCAGATCCCCAGGGGCCTGGGGTCAGGACCAAGGCACTTACTGACCCTGGAACTGTTCTCTGCAGGCTGTTGGGAGCCCACCATGTGCTCAACTGACCTGTTTTCCTCTGAGGCCCAGAAATAAGTGAGGCAGGACTCTGGGCTGCCCACAGAGGCTCTCAGACAACCCATGGCCAAGTGTCCGGGGCCCCGGGGAGCCAGTCAGGGGCAGGGTGAGGGGCCCAGCCAGGAAGATAGCAGAGCCTGAGCGGGAAGTCCAGCACTGCCCCGGCCCTGAACTGCGAGGGGTTGTGCCCTGATGTGGGGTCTCCCACGCCGGCTTCTCTCAGCACCGCTGCCGCATCCCCTCCCTAGACGGGGACAGACAGAAGGCCGTCCATGTGTCTGCACACCCTGCCTACCACGCAGGCTCACGTGAGGCCGACGCCCCTTTGGGGCCAGAGGGTGGGGAGGCCCTAAAGGCGCCTGTGGCCGGAGAATTCCCTGATTTAGCATCACCCGATGATTGGGAATTTCCTGGGGGTGGGGTGGCTCCAGACCCCACTTTTCACCTGCCCTCCTGGAGACGCTGATACACCTTGAGCTTATATTTCAGTGCCTGAACCTGATGAAAGTGCAAAACCCATGACACAGTTTAAAACCCTACTAGTAAAGGTCACCAGCAACGGGAGCAAAGAAGCTCTCTTTTATTTAAAATATATGCGATTCCCTCCCAGGTAATCAATTCTCTTGAAGCACGTCAAGCTTCTTTTTGATTGTGTTCTGAGGATTTAAGTGAGCATTGCAAGCTCAAGGGCTTTTAGGGGCCAGGCAGGCATCAGAAACAAAAGCTGTGACAGGATTTGGGACAATTAGGAACGAGGAGGCCCAAGGGAAGTGGGAGAGCGTGTGCCCAGGCCCAGGCCTGCCCCTCGGACCCAACGCGGCCCCAGCACAAGCTGCTGGGCCGACTCCCCTCGCTGTGGCCAGAAGGCAGCTCTGCAAACCCTTCATCTGCACCCACGCGGAAGGCACAGGGCCTCTGCCAGACGTATTCTTGCTACTGTTGTTAGACACTCCTGTCCCCCTTTCAACAAGGAAAGGAGAAGGAAGCTCTGCAGAAGGGAATCTTCTAACATGAAAGCCATCAGTACTGAGAAAAGTTCTTTATTTTCAATTGCCATCATTTCTTATCAGTATATATTAGCCATGTGTTTGTTTAAAATTGTTACTTATTTTTCATTATTAAAGTGATATATAAGTCTGAAAGAAAATTTGGGAGAGATGAATAAAAAAAAGCAAAATTCTCATCATCGTTCCATCCAAAAGTAACCAAGGAGAACATTTTGACATATTTTTTCCTAGTCTTTTTAAAAATTTTTTTATTTTAGCATTTGTTCCCCCTATTATTTATTTTTATTCCATATGTTCTACTCCTTTGTTGAGCATCAGACACAAGGTTTTCACAATCACACAGTCACATTGTGACAGCTGTATCATTTTTCAATCATCCTCAAGAAACATGGTTACTGGAAAACAGCTCTACATTTTCAGGCAATTCCCTCCAGCCTCTCCATTATATCTTGGATAACAAGGTGATATCTACTTAATGCATAAGAATAACCTCCAGGATAACCTCTCGACTCTGTTTGGAATCTCTCAGCCATTGACACTTTATTTTGTCTCATTTCACTCTTCCCCCTTTTGGTTGAGAAGGTTTTCTCAATCCCTTGATGCTAAGTCTCAGCTCATTCCAGGGTTTTTCTCAATCCCTTGATGCTGAGTCTCAGCTCATTCTAGGATTTCTGTCCTACGTTGCCAGGAAGGTTCACACCCCTGGGAGTCATGTCCCATGTAGAGAGGGGGAGGGTGGTGAGACTGCTCGTTGTGTTGGCTGGAGAGTCTCCTAGTCTTTTTTCTGTGTAAAGCTTAAAAAATTATTTTTTTACCCTCACCCTGTCCCTGAAAGGACAAAAAAGCAACGAACAAGGAGTCTCAGTGACTGCTGACACTCACCTGCCTGTGTGCACGTTTATGAGGCGCTTTGCGTGTGTCTGGCTCTGCTCTGAGAACTTCACTGTCTCATTTAATTCTCTCAGTGAGGCCGGTGCAGCTGCTGGTGCCCACATCCTCGTGGTCACTGCCGGGGTCGGCGTGACCGGGGGACTCCAGCTCAGATTCCACGTCACTGAGCTCGACGCTCCCATTCCATGCATCTGAGCTCGACCCTGCACAGCTCTCTGTCTCACGGGAACTCCTGCACTGGGTTTTGTAGACACTGCCACAGTTTTTAAACTATTAAAACTAATTGACATTTAGGTGTTTCCCAAAATTTTTCCATTGCAAATAACGTTGCAGAGATAGCGTGGTGCCCAACTCTTCGTGTACATACTTTTCTAGAATGGATATCTAGCTAGGGATGCTGTTGAGTCAAAGTTGACGGCTGTTGAACGTATTATTAGATACTACCCCAAAGCTCTACCAACTTGCATTCCAACCTGCAATAAGTGAGAATACTTGTTTTCTTGTCAAGGTGTGAGATTGATCTTTTTAATTTTTACTAATGTAATTGGTAAAGGATGACAATTCACTTAAAAATTTGCATTGCCTTAATTACTAGTGAAGTTTTGTATGTTTCTTGATTTTACTGTTCTCTTCTAAGTGTCTTTGCCCATTTTTCTATTGGGTTATTTATTTTTCTCACTGACGTTAGAATTTTTTCCTTTACTCTGGCTATAGACCAGTGTCTCCTTCAGGGAGAGGGCATGGGGCGCGCGATGGCCATGGAACCACCTGCCTGGACTCTGTGGCTGGTTGTGCCACTTGCCAGCAACTCACTTGCTCTCTCTGCCTCAGTTTCCCCACCTGGAAAGTGAGAAGGGCGACAACAGAACCCACCTCATGTTGCTGTTGCAGGAGTCAATGTACTGGGACAAATTCCAGGAGCATCTGGCACAAAATGAGCACCATACGGAGCAACTGCCATTCATGTTATTTGCTGCAAATATTTTATCTGTTGCTTGTTTTAAAGTTTCTGCTGGCTTGTGCAATACGGAGGTTAAAATTTTTACATAATAAATTAATCTTTTCTTCTTAGAGCTTCTGCATTTTAACTTTTCTTAGGGAGGACTTATCTACCCCCAGGTCATTAACTTCTCTTTATCTTAATACCCCGGTAGCACTTTTTTTTTCTCTTTACCCCATTTGGAATTCATTTTTGTGAATAACGTGAGGTAAAACTCTGCATCCTCCACGAAAGGGTTGTCCAGCGTGAACCACGTCTCCCAGCACGCAGGGTCCCAGGTTGGCCTCGGGGGGAGCACTTTGTTGAGCCCAGGGGGCCCCCCACTGCTGCAGTCCAGAACACACACTCTGTCTTGTCCTGGGGGCTGACCCGCAGGGCCTGCCTTGCCCAGAACTTTGGTCCTCTGGTGTCTCTTTGGGCTTGGTCAGTGAGAGGTACAGGCAGGAGGTCAAAGGGTGGGAAGTCAGAGTTTTGTCCACAGGTCACAGATTGGCCATCCGCAGATAATCCTTCTTACAGTGCTTCAGTTCAGTGCTTTGAATGTTGTGTAAGTGTCCTGTGGGACTTTGATCAAGATAGCAATAAAAATGGGTTTGTGCTGGTTTAAAATGATGTGTGTACCCTAGAAAAGCCATGTTTTAATCCCAATCCCATTTTGTAAAGGCAGCCATTTCTTGTAATCCTTATTCAGCATTGTATGTTTGAAACTGTAATTAGATCATCTCCCTGGAGTTGTGATTTAATCAAGAGCGGTTGTTACGCTGGATTAGGTGGAGACATGTCCCCACCCATTTGGGTGGGTCTTGCGTAGTTTATTGGTATCCTATAAAACAGCCTCCGGGGAGCCTCATGAAACAGGAAGCCAGGAGAGAAAGCTAGCAGATGACACTGTGTTCACCGTGTGCCCTTCCAGATGAGAGAGAAGCTCTGCCTGTGTTCGCCATGTGCCTTCTCACTTGAGAGAGAAACCCTGGACTTTATCAGCCTTCTTGAACCAAGGTATCTTGCCCTGGATGTCTTAGATTGGAAATTTCTATAGACTTGTTTTAATTGGGACATTTTCTCGGCCTTAGAACTGTAAACTAGCATCTCATTAAATTCCCCTTTTTAAAAGCCATTCCATTTCTAGCATATTGCATTCCAGCAGCTAGCAAACTAGAACAGGGTTAAATAGTAATGTGAAACTAGAACAGGGTTGAATAGAAATGTGAAACTACAAAGAAAAGTTTGAATAGGAGGAAAGTATCTAAGGTTGACACATGTGATGAATTTGTTGGTAATCCAGCCCAAAGCCTGTGGTTAGAGGAGAACATATTGAACAGACTTAGTTGGCAACCACTTGCTCATTTTGATAACGTGGGCAAATGTTAATACTTGTCCAGCAATATGAGGGGCCCATGAGATTTGAAACTTGTGGTCATGTACTGTAGCTCATAATTATCTTCCAGCATGAATGTTTGTGATATTTCTGATGGAGGAGAAAAGTGAAGTAGAGAAGGAGGGAGTGAATGGTGCTGCTGTCAGCACATAATTAAAAGGATTTTTTTCAAGGTCATGTTTTTAAGGGAAAATGATTCTTGTAAGATAAAGCTGATATTAATGTGACTTGAGCTGCAGAAGCATTAGAAGAATTTTTAGTGATTGTATACAAACCCTATGACCTGTGCCCTAGAATTGCCCTACACTTTGAACTCTAGAAATAACCTCATTACCCCCATGTGGAAAGGGTCCACATTCTCACTACCTCTGATACACAGTGACATAGATTTGGTCAAGATGGTACAATAGAAGGACTGATTTAAGAACTCAAAGCTCCTTATGTGCTGGTGTCTTAATTATGGATAGATGGTATTTAAAGACTGGGAATCCAACCTATAATTGCCATTATCTCCCCTTCAAATGACTTATGGAATCACCCCCTTTTTCCCTCTAATTTGTTCTTAGTGGTTTTATATGTCTCACTAATTAATGTTCCATGAGCTTAGCCATGAAGTGACTAAAATGTAGGTACCCATGGGCCTCTGTTCTTGCGGGGCGGGGGGGGCAGGGCTGTGGTTTAAGGATGTCCCATGGAGAGCCAGGCTATGCCTGTTCCTGGGCCACAGGAATCTGTTTCAGCTGCTTCTTCACCACCTCAGGCCCCTCCTTTCCAGGTTCATCACCTGGGGGAAGAGCTCAGGTTAGAAGGAGAGAGCAGCCGAATCTCAAAGTCACAGCCAGTATTTTCTAAATCAAGTTGGAGAAACAGATAGCATTCTTTAAGAGCAGACTAATAGTGAGGGAGGGAGTGAGGTTGTGCCATGTGAACTCAAAGGAAACGAAGTTGTGGTGTCTGAACCCACAGCCTTGACGGGTGCAGGGTTCGGGCTCCAGAGAAATGCCATGTCACCACAGACAGGAGTGGGTTAACTCTACCTGTTCACTCTTCTGAATTACACATTATCAAACACAAAAAGACTCTGATTCTACACTGGAAACCATTTATGGGCACAATCCAAATGGCTGGATGTTTGTGTTCTGCTTTAGGGTATGCAATTAAGAGAATGATATTTTAATAACTGACATGTGCGTGTACTTAGCTGGAAGACTTAAGAACAGACCACAGGTATTATGTGTCTGTTTTGGTATATATTGTAAGTATATGTGTTTACTTGGCTTGAAAAGGGTCTTAAGGAAATTGAGGAGGAGGAATTTTAGCAACGCACTGGGCAACTGGAAGCGTATAGTAATACCACTGTAGAAACAGTTCTGAAAGGAGCTTCCTTCAAAGGATGTGAAAATTGCTGACACATCATTGACTTATAGTCGCATTCATGTATACTCGCCCACACAATTTTTCAAGAGGTTTGATCCATGTATAATAGGTATATGCTTCATTATACTAAAACCCTGATGTAGTCACCTCAGAGGCACTTTTCCTTTTCTGTATGAGAACCCTCCTCTAGTAGATATCAGGAGAGATGGGTGCTCTCAAGATGCTGCCTATGATGGGAAAAGGGTGACTTCCTTGCCCCCAGGTCGCCATGTACCTCCTGGGACCACCAGGAAACAGCCCCTCAATGGCATGCAGGGGAGGTGGGATTTCAGGGCCCGCCTGTTTCCCTTTGTCTGCCCTGAACCATTATCCTCCAGAGGATGGCAGAGTGGTTGACTGGACTCTGGATTTAGGACTCTGTCCTTCCATCGGACAGTAGAGTGGACCCCAGATTTGGTATCTGTCCTTCCATTGGGTGGCTGAGTGGACCATGGGTTTGGGACTCTGTCTGTCCATCAGGCAGTTGAGTGGACCCTGGATTTGGGATCTGTCCATCCATCTCAGGCCAACTACTTAAATGCTGTGCCCAAGTTTCCTCATCCATAAAATGGGGATCATAAAAGCATCTACCTCACAAATTTGTGGTGAGAATTGCACAAGTTAATAGGTTAAAAGAATTCAGAACATCCTCTGAGGCACAGCAATTCTTCATTGAATGCTAGTTATCACAAGCCTGCTGCACCAGGCAAGGGACAGCTATGGCTGCAGAGCGAATCACCTCAGAGTCAGAGGCCAAACATGACCATCATATTCCCCTCTCTCTGTCCAAGAGTGGAGTGATTTAGGAGAGATTCATTTTTCTAATTATATATATGGCATCTTGATTTTTTTAAAGTGTACAGCATTTCAGCTTCACCTAATTGCATGAGCAGAGATTGATGCTGGCAAACTCTTAGGTACAGGGATAAATTGGAATTCTGTTGGCCAGAGGAAATTCTTCCACACCTCTGGTTTCCAAAAGATGAAACAAAGTACTGGATTAGTCTCCTAGGCAATGAGATCATTAGAAGGTGAGTTTTTGGATGCTTGCTGGGGCATTACATGAGGGTACAGTTACCTGAAATGAAACAGAGGCTAGATCTGTTGATTCGACAATTTAAATTTATTCTACCATTTAGGCTTCTCAGCAGTAGCTTTTGAGTGTGAGAAAACTTAACACACACCGTTTATTAAACTCTGCAATCCCTGTGGCTTTGGGAATCAGTTCCAATCTTGGCAAATGACCTAAAGAATGAGTTTCTCTATTCGTATAGCTGAAATTTAAAGTAGGTTCCATCTAACTTTTAGGTTAGGATATTGGGAGCATTTAATCATGTGCACGAATCTACATGGAATTCTGAAACTAGAATAAGACAAAAGTTCTGTGGGGCTAATTCCCAACTCTTTACAAAGTAAATAAAGGATCTGGCTTTGTAGTTATACTTGGAAGCTCTGATTGTTACTGTCTAATTCTGGAACAATTTCTAAGGGATCATCAAGGTCATGAAAAACCACCTCAACCCCATCGTCTTGTATGGTCCCTTCTTTACCCACCTGGAGCCTGCAGGTGTCCTCAGCATTTGTTGCTAGCGGCAGGTTGCCTGAAACTGATCTTGCAAGTTTGGCGGACCTGGATTTGAGTTGCAGTTCTGCCACCTACAGCATGACCCGGCAAGCTCCTTAGTTTCTAGACCTCAATTAATCTGTAAACCAGGGAAAATCCTCGTATCTACCGCCTACGGTTGCTGTGGGGATGAGATGAAAAATGTGTGTGAATCACCCGGCAGAGGCCCTGAGAGAGCATGCACAGCATCTCCAATTCTGTGGCTGCTCCTTTCACGAGCCCATCCCCACCTCCTTCCTTCCTACTTCTGCTTGCTGTCCCGCGTCTCAGCGCTCCACATCCTCGCTGTCGTGATGTTTCCCCCAACGTTCTCTTCCTGCTGCACAGCCCGGGCCCCCTCACGTGGGTGGTTGAGACTTCCACTGCTCTCTCTGCTCTTACCCCAGGATGAAGCTCAGTCCGCTGCGGCAGATGCCTCAGGATTAGAAGCTCCAAAGCTCCTTAAGTTCCAGAACTGGTGTGGGAGAAGTTGTGTCCTCCACCTGGAGCTACCCCTCTCTGTCCACACAGACGGGTGGGGTGGAGGCAAGAGGGAAGACTGGCCCCATGGCCGCCTACTCAGGGCTGCTGGCTTGTTGCCCCACCTGGGAGAGGAGGCTGGTGTCCCTACCCCCAGCTGTGGCACCAGGGGCCCTGCCCCTCCAAGGTCAAGTGCTTGGTCCAGGCCACATAAAAGGTGCCCTGGAGAAGTTAGCTAATTCAGGCTGATTTTTCTGGTCTGTCACCCATGTAGTAGCTGTTCTCCTCAGCTCTGGGATCTGGGACATAAGCCATCCTTGTGGATCAGAGGGAGAGATTTCCCTTCCTCTCACCTTCGACTCACTAATCAGCACTCTTCAGCTCCCAGCCAGGGAGAGAGCTACTCTCTGATATTCCAAATCACCTTTACTCACGGGTTCCGTGAGAATAGCTGGTTATCTCAAGGGAAAGAGTGGGGAAGAGAATGTGCACCCCCATGGGTGTCGCAAGCAGAAGAACTGGAAGCAGCTGAAAGGACTTTGCAGAAGATATCAAAGGACTTGCTGAGAAGACCGAAGGAATGGAAGGAAATTGCAGAGCAGGGCAGATGAGTGAATTATGTGAAAAATACAATTATCTTAATCTTCTAATACATACAGGAGGCAGTAAGCGAGAGGGGAAACATATTTTTAAGTCCATTATACAGTAGGGGGCACAGATCTGTTAAGTTCCTCTCTTTAGCTTTGTCATCTTGGGTCCACCCTTCAAACAGCCTTATGTAGCAGACACTTTTGAAGGAGGAGAAACACAGAATTCAAAAAGTTTTAAATTTGTATAGAAGTAAATATTGCCAAATATACATGTATCCTACAATCAACCAAGTGAATAAGAGTTGATCTGTCAAAATCAAAACCAGGAAGGGCCACCTAAAGGTTGAACAACAGGGCAAATTTCCAGGGATCTAGTTATTTCTACAACACAGCATGCAGGCAAAATAAGCAACAGCACAGGGATTTTAAGAGCATACTACTGTGTCATGTCATGGCACCGCAGAAGTTAAACGCAAGACTTTTTATTGTCCAGGGGCATTAGCGGCGAGGTACATTTCCATATGGATTTTGGCCAATAGTCATAAATAACAGAGAACTTGCTCATAAACGATTCCAAACAGCAGTGCGTCAGGCAGATGGCACCTGAGGGTGGAGGGCGGTTTAAATTGCAAGCAGAGCTGAGCCTCAAGCGTCAGAGGACACTATGGCTTCACACAGCTTCCAAATGGGTCTACCGTATCAGTGCGTCGCAGTTCTCATCCTGAAGAAGTCAGCACTGGAATCAAATCAGAGATCTGAAGGGGCTTCTGCCATGTTTGGAGAAAAGTGCAATAGTCTCAGCACGCATGAATGCCAAGCGAAGGCTCCACGGTTTAGCTCTTCCTGGGGCCCCAGAACCCGCTACTCTTCGAGTCTAGCCCGAGACTGTGCAAATGCCACAGGGACGGGTGCAGTGCCCGAGGGAATCTGGAGGGACCCTTATCTCAGTTTGCCCAGTTAGGCATCTGGATCTCAACTCAAGGTGTAGAAAGCACTTACACTGTTCAGCGTCTACGTGTAGAAGGGCTGGGAGTGGCGGAAGGGACTTGGCAAAGGTGTCAAAGGGTCTGTTGAGCAGCCAGAGCTCCCCTGCGTACCTCAAACCCCAAAGCACTTCCTTCCATGAAGGTCATCCACGGGGCTGGTGCAGGAGGGAGCCAAGAGGCTGCAAGGACCATTCCCTGCCCTTGGGCAGGGTTCCAGCAGGAAGACGCCATGAGAAAAGGGCAAGATGCAACGATTCCCCCAAAGCTTCTGGGGCCAGGAGGAGACGGAAGGGAGGCCTTGTCAGAGAGCTGAGACTGACATGGGCCAAGCATGGAAAGGAGAGCGGAGAAAAGAAGGAGCTGTGTAAGGGCGCAGTTTAATATCTTTTCTTTACTCCGATGTAATTCACATACCGTGACATTCACC
Organism: Myrmecophaga tridactyla; assembly: GCA_004026745.1. NCBI lineage: Eukaryota > Metazoa > Chordata > Mammalia > Pilosa > Myrmecophagidae > Myrmecophaga > Myrmecophaga tridactyla. The sequence goes on from PVIY010052542.1 coordinate 14,407, forward strand.
CATGTAAAGTGCACGCTTCTCTGGCTTTTAGTCTGTTCACAGAGTTGAGCCACCATCATCTCAAGGTAAGTTTAGAACATTTTAATCATCCCAAGAGCATCTTATTTTTGCTCTTTCAAATCCCTTCCAATGTTAAGTGTTTTTATAATGACGACTCGAGAAGAAATCTTTGCTGTGTGGGCCTGTGGGGACACTTTAAGTGGCATGTGAGAAAGGCCATGCATGCTCATTTTTTATTTTTAATTTTATCAGTGACAGGCAATAAGTTCATGAAAATCTCCACAGATATTACACATATATTTACAAAAACAAGAAAAGGAATTCTAAGAAGGGTTTCAGTGCACATATTGTTTATTTACTATATAAAAATCTCCAGTTTTATAAAACTTACTTTGCCCATTTTCCATGTCTTAAAAACCACTGCAAGAGTTTAAAAGGGAATCTTTTTGGAGGGAAACACAGGTAAATCTCAGGGAACGTGGCACTTTATGACCTGCTGCTGCGAGGGCAGGCCTCGGGAAGCGGGTCTGCTGGGCTTTGTTGGGTTCCCTCGTGGCGTGAGCTCAGGCTCTCCTGCTCCACCTGCTTCCACAGCCGAGGGGCCCCAGGGCAGCAGGGCAGGGCCTGAGGCTGAGTGTGCCACGAGCCCTGCCCTCAGGTCCCCCTGCACCCCGG